>JAVJIF010006138.1:0-200227 GCA_038442645.1 Agave tequilana
TTTTCTTCGTCAAATAATCCCTCAAATCCATGGGAGGGGGATTGAAAAGGTTAGCCTCGCAACGTCGAAGACGGAGGCATCCATGTGCTGTACAGCCTGGACGCAGGCTTCAGGGACGCGGTTCTCGCGCGCAGCTGTTCAGCGCGCGTTTGGGCCTTTGTTGCGACAAGACGCGCCTGTCGCGTTGCTGCTTGGTGTGTCGGGGCAGAGACACTTGAGAGAGAGTGGGTGCTGGGCCCCACGTCTATGGGCGTGTGCCTCTCGCGCTTGATGAGGCGCAGAGGCTTCACCTTGGCGTTGGGTAAGTTGGTCTTCAGAGGGAGACTAGCTTGAGAGTACGCGATTGGGCCGCAAACGCGGACTTTCACGTGCCGGACGTGGCGCGGGCAAGGCGCCAGATTGTACGTCGCGTCCAGCCTCAGTCAGACAACCAGAGGTTTCCAACTTGCAGCTGACGTGCACGTCTCTTCTGTCGACGCTCAGCGTTCCGGTTACGTCGCGGAGGTAGAGAGAGACCAACAATATCCTGATACTGAACATCAGAGATTTTAACCAGCGGGTCTCCTGAGAGACTGACGAGGGTGTTCTGTGCGACGCGGTTGGTCGTAAAGGCAGTTGTGCCTGGGACCACGCGGGCCTTCTGAGAGGTTGTTGGCGCGTGCACCTTGCTTGGCACAGTTGGCAGCAGGGGCGCCCGAGAAAGCCACAGATCGGGCTTCGGGGCCATTCCCCGTCGAGACCCGGCGGCAGGTACGCGGGTCTTTGGGCTCTTGGAGCCGGAAGAGAGAAACTCTTCGTACTTCGCCTGGTCGAACTCGACGATGAGTGATTCGACCATCTTCCCCTTACGGAGAACGTCATCCTGCGCCACGATTTGCTCATCAGTGACAAATGTGTTCCCCAGCGGAGTCGCCATCTCTTGTACGCGCCGGAAAAAAAGAGAAAGAGGTGCTTTGTTGTAAAATTTTCCTTGAATCAGATGAAAGAATTACAACAAAACTGCTTTTTCCTTCCAGTTACAAGGGAGGGAGGATGTTGAGTCTTGAATCCTCCCTTTGTTTAATGCTGGGTTCTTTGTGTGGCGGTGGAGAGTGAATCTTGTTCTCCGTTGACCGGATGACCGTCGGGATCGTCAGGGATCTTCTCTTCGGCTGGTAGAAAGAGTAGCACAGCTCTTGTCTACCAAAACTCTCAAAGAGAAGGCAGGCAAAGAGTAGCTTGTACGCAGCAAGCTTGACGAAAAGTTGAGCTCTCTCCTTTTTCTGCGTGTCTGGTCGTCTGATTGCCGATCCTCTTATCACCAAATGCCTTTGATTGCTGATCGCCAATTGCCACTCTCCTCTTATCGTCCCCTTTTCTCTCTGATTCCCTCGACCTCATAGCAAACGAGGCTATTTATAGAGGTCCTAGGGGGTGAACGTGCCCCCTAAAAATGCTCCACGATGAGGGGCTGACCTCCCCGCTATGTGGGCGGCGACTGGCCCCATAACCAGGGTGGTTATAACTGAGATGCGGGTTTAAGCCCACGCGCCTTGAGGTGGGGGCGCGGGTGTCGAGCCCATGCGCCTTGATACTGAGACGCGGGTGTCGAGCCCACGCGCCTTGATGCTGAGACGCGGGTGTCGAGCCCACGCGCCTTGATGCTGAGACGCGGGTGTCGAGCCCACGCGCCTTGATGCTGAAACTCTGCCTTTTAATGGCATGTCTATTAGTGATTTTTAGACAGCCTACAGAACCCCCTCCAAAGTTTTCGATATTCCGCAGTTAACTGGGACGGATTTCGAAATACTTTGGACTCTAGCTGAGTTCACCTCCATGACTGGACTGTTAATGCTCCGGGTTTGATCTTATCTGGAGTTGGTCTTCGTGAGTGTACTGTTGAACTCTTTAAGGCCACCAGAGTTGATCGTGTTGAGTGTCTAGATACACAGTCTAAACCTCCCCGATTGCTTTTAGTCTGTCATGGACGCGCTTTAAGCCAAGAGTGGTTGGTCATCTGCTTGTGCCAGTGTACTGTTGAACTGATTTGCAGAAGCAGGAGGCCGAACACTGGTCCTTTTTGA
This sequence comes from Agave tequilana, assembly GCA_038442645.1. Lineage (NCBI taxonomy): Eukaryota > Viridiplantae > Streptophyta > Magnoliopsida > Asparagales > Asparagaceae > Agave > Agave tequilana. The sequence goes on from JAVJIF010006138.1 coordinate 2,064, forward strand.
AAAGCAGAGATGGTACTGCTTTAAAGACGCGGCTGATCTTCCATAAAGCAGACGCGATGTTCAGCCGGGCTGGAAAGACGCGAACTTCTTAGAGAGACGCGACTTTTTGAATGCATTTATGGCGGTGATGTCGGGGCACGCCCATCGAAGAGGTGCGTCCGTTGGGTGCAAATCTTAGACTGCGTTTGAAACCTGTGCGTTATCACAGTTTTAACGTCGCGTCTGTTTCTGTCACCGCGGGGATTTGGCTCGCTGCGCGGATTATTCCCGCGTCTGCAGTCTTTGACAATAGCCGCGTCTGTCACTTAGTTTTCTTTGTTGAAGTATACTAAGTTCCAGATTTTCTAATTCCCTTGTTATTCCTTGTAGGTAGGCTTGATCGTCCTTTTTCAGGTTCGCTAGGCCCCAGGAAGAATATTTCGGCCGGCGGACTTGTTCGATGTTCGTCCACAAGGGAATTTATTATGGTCCTCGTCGTCCACAAGGGAATATATTATGTCCCTGACGAGGAATCGACTCTCGCCAAGGTCTCTTCAGATCCACTGCACCAGTCATGCCTGCTGGTAAGAGATGGTCAGGGTAAGTATGGCGGCGAGGGGGCTACGGTGGATAAGGTGGCAGATAGGATCCTCTTCCTCTCCCACTCCAGAAGTAACATCGAGGACTCCTCATGTCTGCTGGATGGACTGCTGGGGAAAGAGATGCTCATGAACGAAGGGTTGCAGGACTTTCTGCTGCCCCCAGACCTCAAGAACACCATTGCTCTTAGCTTAGTCAGCTAGGGCTCTTTCGATGTTTACATCATGCATCGTGGTGCAACCAGCTTCTGATCGTGGCCACAATTGGCATTTCTTCAGCCACCGTGCACTTGGAATTAGATGCGGCTTCAAGGAGTGAGTGCAACCTCTGAGAGAGCGAAGGACTTCTTTGTACTCCTTAATTGTAACACTCAATCTTATTGTATAAGAGAGCGTTTTACTGTAACACTCAATCTTATTATATAAGAGAGCATTTTGTATCACTTTCATCATATGCTTGGAAATAAATAAAAGTGACACTTTTCTTTTTGCCTCTTTTATTGTCTTGAACTTTTTGTCTTAGACTCGTAGAAGCAAAGAATCTTTGACTTTGTCAAAATTATGATGATAATCTTAATAAGTCAAACTTTGTAGGGAAAGATCCTATTTCAGGAACTCTCACAATACTGTCAGAGTGTAATATTAACTTGACAGAGATGAAATAATTTTTGTGAACCTGCCACTTTATAAGAGAAAGTGACAAGTAGAATTGGGACCCCGAGGGAGGGTGAACTTTTATTAAGTGTTTGGAATTAACTTGATTGAGCTAAGCTGGGGATTTGATGGAAACACTGTTGATGGTGTAGTATTAACCTAACAATTTTTTTAGGTGGACTTGTTATTCTGTTGAAGAGAATAACAAGTGAGACTAGACTCGTGGGGAATCTAGGAAAGTTTGTTACCGTTAGAGGTGTGATATTAACTTAACGGGTTGAAAGTGGTCTTGTCAGAAGTGTAACGTTAACTTGACAAGGATGTGAGTCAGAGGTGTGATATTAACTTAACTCAGAAGTGTCACTGTCATAGGTGTGATGTTTAACTTGACAGTGAGGGTAATGCTAGAGGTGTAATGTTGAACTTGGCATTGGTCATCTCGGCTTGTATAAGGAAGTCCGAGGGAAAGTCATGGCCATAGGTGTATTGTTTAACTTAGCAATGACTTGATGCTAGAGGTGTAATGTTAACTTAGCATCATCCATTTCAGCTTCGATATGGAAGTCTGAAGAAAAGTGACTGTCAGAGTGTAATATTAAACCTGACAGAAACCTGATTACTGTTTAGAGGTGTGGTGTTAAACTTTAACAGTAATTTCGTCAGAGGTGTAGTATTAACTTGACAAAGATTGACTCATGATAAGAGCAATTTGAGGACCTGTCATTCTATTGGTGAGAATTGACAAGTGAAAATTTGAAGTGCCAGAGGTATAGTGTTAACTCGGCAAATTTGAAAGTTTGATACTCCGTGTAGAGTTGACAAGCAAAGTTTGTACTCGACAAGGAATATTGAAAAGTTTCCATTACCAGAGGTATAGTATAGTGTTAACTTAGTAATGGTTGTATTTTGTAGACCTACCATTCTGTGGATGAGAATTGGTAAGGGATTTTGGAGGAAAGAGTGGAGCCAAGTCCACTTAGGATTTTTAGCAAACCCTCAGCTATCAACGGATTTGCGGTGCCTTTACCAACTACCGTTTGAGTTGGGCTAGCCATGCTATTCCCCTCAGCATGATGAGTTGTCGAAGACTTATGTTGGGCTTAAAAGCCACATTTTCCTCTATCCTTAGCCATCGGGGGCGTCGGATGTTATAATGAAGAAATTCTTCTTACTTTGATCAGAGGTGTACTTTTAACTTGATCAGCGGAAGAATATCATCTAAGAATAGTATTTCTTCAGGAACCTGCCATTGATCGGCATCATGAGCGTATCGCCATTTGAGGTTATGAGGCGATATGACCCATTTGAGTAGACTGACTCTACTACAAATGGTCCTTCCCATTTGGGTTGGAATTTTCCTTTTGTCTTGTGCGTCATTACCATGGGTCTTCTGACGATTAAGACTAAGTCGCCTTTCTTGAAAGTTCGCACTTTAACTTTCTTGTTGAAGGCTCTGGTAATTCGAGCTTGGTAGAGCTCGATTTGCTGTGGGTTTGCAGACGCTTATCATCTAAGGCCTCCAGTTCCTGGAGTCGCCGTCGATGCTTCTCCTCTGTTGTCATCTCCGCTGTCAAGGCGACGCGTAGAGATGGAATTTGGATTTCCAGTGGGAGCACGGCTTCACACCCGTATACCAAAGAAATGGCGTAGCTTTAGTTGGGGTTCGCACAGTTGTGCGGTAAGCCCATAAGCATTCACCCAACTTGTCGTCCCAGTCTCGTTGACTTTTCGAGACGAACTTCTTGAGAAGCTTGCCAATAGTCTTGTTGAAAGCTTCTGCGAGGCCATTAGCGGCAGGATAGTATGCCGTTGAGGACACACTCTGGATTCTGAACTTAGCGCAGAATCTCTGGAAAGCCTGGCTGATGAACTGGGGTCTATTGTCATGGACAATTCGCCGAGGTACGCCGAAACGATAAATAACGTGATGTTTCACGAACTTGATCACGTTCAACGATTTGACCTCCTTCAAAGGGATTGCTTCGGCCCATTTAGAGAAGTAATCAGTTATTGCCAAAATAAACCGATGTCCTTTTGATGATGGTGGGCTAATAGGTCCGACCACGTCCATGCCCCATATTTCAAATGGCCAGGTAGAGGCCGTAGAGTGAAGGTAGCCTGGTGCTTGATGGATGAAATCGCCATGCACTTGGCAAGCGTGACATCTTTTAGCATAGGTGACGGCGTCGGCAACCATCTTGGGCCAATAGTAACCCAATCTTTGGAGTCGATGTGCCAGTTTTGGGCCAGGTTGATGGGCTCCACACATACCGTCGTGGGCTTCTCTCAATACCTCTTGGGCTTCTTTTGGTGAAAGGCACCGGAGTAAGATCCCGTCATGCGATCGACGATACAATGTTCGCGTCATCGCATTCTAGTAGAATTTGGGGGCTTTCTTTCGAATGGCAGCCGCTCTTTGGTGTCTTCAGGGAGAATGTCGTATAAGACGAAATCAATGTAGGGGAATCGCCAGTCTTTAAGCTCTGGACAGGTTGACAATTCCAGTGCTTCTTTGCCTTGACGATCTCCCTTTGACTCCTGATAGCCCTCGAGAGCATTTCTCGGGCAATACAGGTCGTGGCTGTAGACGAATATCTTCTCCATTGCTCCAGCTGGAAGAGCTAAGGAGGCCGCGAGGGATGCGACTGCATCCGCGTGCGCATTTTGCCTGCGCGGTACATGGTCGATGTAGAAGTTTGTAAACCCCTCGGCCATGCGGATAGTTGCGTTGTGGTAGGGTACTAGGTCCTCATGTCTGACTTCGTACTCCCCGCGAACTTGGCTGACGATGAGTTTAGAGTCGCCATATGCCTCGAGATTTTTAACGCCAATCTCATTGGCAAATTGCATCCCAATCAAAAGAGCGTTGTACTCCGCCACATTGTTGGAACAAGGCTCAGTTAATGAGACAGCTCGGGGAATCACATAATTTTATGGGGATACGAGTACTACTCCTACCCCTGCTACTACGTGTCCCTTTGGGCTTGTTCTTGATGCACCGTCGAAGAAAAGTTGCCATACTTGACTTTCGAACGATGTCTGAGTCAGGCGGACTTCAGCAACTTCATCTGGGAGATCCTCGTAGACTTTGGCCGCCCTCGGATCTGGGTGCTCAGCTAGGAAATCCGCCACCGCTTGTCCCTTAATGGCCTTTTGTGGTAAAAAGTGCATCTCATATTGGGAGAGCATATGGCCCATTTTGCCAGCCGGCCGTTTAATGATGAAGGTTTAGTCATAAGTAACCTCAGGGGGTTGACTTTTGATATGACGTTTATAGTTTGGCCTACCAGATAGTGCCGCATTTTCTGAATAGCGAACACTAATGCCAAACATTCATTCTCGATCGGGTTATACCGATGTTCGGCTCCGATCATTGTTCTACTCAAATAGTAGATTGCTTGCTCTCGTCCTTGGTCGTCGTTCTGAGCTAGTAGAGCTCCCAAAGAATGATCCATTGCTCGGACGTATACCAGGAAAGGCTTCCCGGATACCGGAGCTGCAAGGACTGGTGGTTGGGTGAGGTATTGCTTGATTTCCTCGAACGCTTGTTGGCAAGCGTCATCCCAAATGAACGAGACACCCTTCTTCATCAGCTTAGCAAAGGGTTGGCATCTTCCGGAAAAGTTTGAGATGAACCTGCGGATGTACGCCAATCGTTCTTGCAATCCCCTGAGCTCCTTGAGGCTTCTCGGGGGTTGCATCTCCTGGATAGCGCGGATCTTTTCCGGGTCCAAATGGATTCCTGTGGAAGTTACAACAAATCCTAGGAATTTACCACTGGCCACCCCCCAGGAAGGACTTTGTGGGATTTATCTTCAATTGATGAGCCCGCATGATGTCAAAGACCACCCTCAGGTCCGCTATGTGATCACCTTTAGTGCGGCTTTTTACCGCGATGTCATCAACATAACATTCCACCGTTTTGCGTATTTGCTGATGGAAAATGGCGTTCATGGCCCTTTGATAGGTTGCCCCTGCATTTTTCAGTCCGAAGGGCATGACGGTGTAGCAATATACCCCTAGAGGTGTCCTGAAGGAAGTATGCTTTTCGTCATCAGGATACATTTTGATTTGATTGTATCCTGAGAATCCGTCCATGAAGGACATTCGTTCGAATCCACAAGTATTGTCAATCATGACATCTGTGATCGGCAATGGGAATTCGTCCTTGGGGCAGGCCTCGTTTAGATCGCGGAAGTCGATGCAGATCCGGATCTTCCCGTTCTTCTTGGCGACGGGGACGATGTTGGCTACCCAGTCGGGATGTTGTTCTTCCCTGATGAAGCCAGAATCAATAAGTTTTCTGACTTCTGATTGAATTGCCTCCATTATTTCTGGACGAAACCGTCGCTGCTGTTGTTTGACAGGCTTTACGTCCGGATTGATATTGAGGCGGTGCATAGCCACGTGAGGATCGAGTCCTGGCATGTCCTCATAATTCCAGGCGAAGACGTCTATATACTCTTGTACAAGAGATATTAGATCCTTCTTCTCCGAAGGTGACAGGCCGTCACTTATGAAGACGGCTTAGGGTTAGCCTCATCTCCTAGGTTGACTTGAACAACCTTGTCTTCTGTGGGTGGCTCGCGCTGTTCAAAGCGAGTGTCCCAAAGAGCATTTAAATGTTTGATCCAAGGATCTGTATCAGATTGGATCATTTCTTCATTTCCATCTTCCGGGTGGCTTGTCGAAACCATGTTCACTGAAAGTTCCTTGAAGATGTTGCCGACACTGACATCTGACTCCCAAGATGATGTGTCTGAAGAGTAATCGTTGCTCAACGATTCTTGAGAATCGGAGGCTGATGGGACCGGAGTTGATACATAGCCCAACCCCCGGCGCGTCTGATGATAATAATCAGGGGCCTTCCCTTTCGGCACAAAGGATCGAAGCAGCGTCCTCCTTCCTTTGTCGAAGTTTAACCCGGTCTGTTGGTCAGGTCGTACCCCATGCATCTCATCATTTTGAGTGCTTTTGGTTCATAATGACCGAACTGAGGGGACTCCTCCTCACTTCCCGAGTCTTCGCAGGGCATTGGCTCAGACGAGATTCGCCCAAAAAGAATTGGTTTTTGGCCTTTTCGTCTTGCTGCTGGTGAGGGTCTGTGTTGACCACTCTCAGCTCTCCTCTTGGAATAGGGGCCACCCCCGCAGGCGTTGGGGGTTGTCTTCCAAACTGGAGAACTGACGTCACATTAACCGTCACCTTCTTCTGCTCTGGTCGGAGCTTTAACACCTCCGCGTCAATCAGAGCTTGAAGGATGTCCTTGAAGACGTAGCAGCTTTTAGTGGGATGTCCCAGCATCCTGTGGTTCAAGCAATAGGTGGGATTGTCGGTCTTGCCGACTTCCTCGGGGCGCCTAACTTCAGGGAGCTTCAGTCGGTTGCTCTTGTTGAGTAGTTTAAAGAGCGAATCGACATGTTCCTCCTTGAAGGAATATTGCTTGTTGGCGCGTGGCTGGCTTGAAGAGCCACTCGCCTTGCCTGATTGAGGCTTGGCGGTAGATTTGGTCTCCGTTGCCAAATTATCCTTCCGCTTTGTTTGGAGGGATGTGTCTGGCGCACGCCTTGTCGACCTTTCCGGCCTAGGCTTACCTTCCTCCGCTCTGACGCGGGCGACAATCTCCTCAGCCTGTTCACCTTGTTGGACTAATTGCTTCCAGGTGCGGCTTTCAGCAACTCCTATTTGAGCAAGGAGTGAGGTTTGAAGATTGTGGCGGCATGTTTCCACCAGGGTGGCCTGGGTCATACCGCTTGGACACCGGAGTGTCACGTTCCGAAACCTTTCCACGAAAGATTTGACGGACTCCCCTTTTCGCTGTTTGGTAGCCAAAAGAGTGGGCATCGTGACTTCGGAGTCATCCTCGAAGAAGCGTGTTAAGAACAGCTTCTCCAAATCGCCCCAGTTCTTGATAGAACCTTCTGGGAGCTTCATAAACTATTCAAAGGCCAACCCTTTCAAGGTGCCGATGAACAGGCGCACCAGGATGGCGTCATTATCTACTACATTCCCGGTTTGAGATTTGAAGTAGTAAATGTGCTGGTTGGGTGACCCCTTCCCATCAAAGGCTTGGAGAGTTGGAGCTTTGAACTTGGGCAGGTACGGAACCAAGTCCCATTCAGCCGGGTAGGGCCGGACTACTCCTGCTTCTTGGAGGTCTTTGCGATTGGCAAGGGCCTCGAGGCGTCGTTCCAGTTGACTTATTCTTTTAGCATGAGCCTTCCCCGGGTCTTGGTCGCCCTTTACTTGCGACGAGGACTTGGACGAGCCGGAAGTAGATCGCCGCGTCTCCTCAGAAGGTTCGGAAGATGAGCTTTCTCCCTTTCTCCCTTTGCCCTTTGACTTTTTAGGAGGGGACCTCCTCCTGTCTTCGAGCAGCTGTGCAATCGCTTGCTTGAGGGAGTTGATAGATTCCTGCTGAGAAAGAATCATATCCATTTGTGCCTTCTGGATCTGCTCTAAACGTTTAGCCGTCTCCTCAGGAGTGCCTGTCATGTAGGCAGAGGTCTCCTTCTCGACGGAAGAGTTCGAAGCCCTTGATTCTGCTACGGCGGAGTGAGAATTGTTAATGTCATGGGCTAAGGCATTATAGTCAATTGGGGGAATGACCCCAGTCCGGGTGCGAGTGTGTCGGTACACTCCTTCCGGTTCAGAGTCAGACTCGCCAGAGCTGACTGCAGGTTGTTTTCCCTTGCTCCTGCTTGTCATATTCGCAGTGAGCTCCGGGTACTCAACGTCAGAGAAGGTTCTCCTTCTGTGGGAGCGTCTTCTTTTAGCTGACGGGGAATCAGGGTCAGCTGTCTGACTAAAGACTGCTGGTGCACGCCTGATTCGCAACGGCACTCAGAGAGCATATGGATGAGCCGTTGGCAGCAACATGACGAAGTGGCCTGATTGACACTTCTTTTCTTCGTCAAATAATCCCTCAAATCCATGGGAGGGGGATTGAAAAGGTTAGCCTCGCAACACCGAAGACGGGAGGCATCCATGTGCTGTACAGCCTGGACGCAGGCTTCAGGGACGCGGTTCTCGCGCCGCAGCTGTTCAGCGCGCGTTTGGCGCCTTTGTTGCGACAAGACGCGCCTGTCGCGTTGCTGCTTGGTGTGTCGGGGCAGAGACACTTGAGAGAGAGTGGGCTGCTGGGCCCCACGCCTATGGGCGTGTGCCTCTCGCGCTTGATGAGGCGCAGAGGCTTCACCTTGGCGTTGGGTAAGTTGGTCTTCAGAGGACCTAGCTTGAGGAGTCTCGCGCTTGGGCCGCCAAACGCGGACTTCACGTGCCGGACGTGGCGCGGGCAAGGCGCCAGATTGTACGTCGCGTCTAGCCTCAGTCAGACAACCAGAGGTTCCAACTTGCAGCTGACGCGCACGTCTCTTCTGTCGACGCTCAGCGTTCCGGTTACGTCGCGGAGGTGGAGAGAGACCAACAACATCCTGATGCTGAACATCAGAGATTTTAACCACGCGGGTCTCCTGAGAGACACTGACGCGGGTGTTCTGTGCGACGCGGTTGGTCGCAAAGGCAGTTGTGCCTGGGACCACGTGGGCCTTCTGAGAGGCGTTGGCGCGTGCACCTTACTTGGCACAGTTGGCAGCAGGGCGCCCGAGAGAGCCACAGATCGGGCTTCGGGGCCATTCCCCGTCGAGACCCGGCGGCAGACGCGGGTCTTTGGGCTCTTGGAGCCGGAAGAGAGAAACTCTTCGTACTTCGCCTGGTCGAACTCGACGATGAGTGATTCGACCATCTTCCCCTTACGGAGGACGTCATCCTGCGCCACGATTTGCTCATCAGTGACAAATGTGTTCCCCAGCGGAGTCGCCATCTCTTGTACGCGCCGGAAAAAAGAGAAAGAGGTGCTTTGCTGTAAAATTTTCCTTGAATCAGATGAAAGAATTACAACAAAACTGCTTTTTCCTTCCAGTTACAAGGGAGGGGGGATGTTGAGTCTTGAATCCTCTCTTTGTTTAATGCTGGGTTCTTTGTGTGGCGGTGGAGAGTGAATCTTGTTCTCCGTTGACCGGATGACCGTCGGGATCGTCAGGGATCTTCTCTTCGGCTGGTAGAAAGAGTAGCACAGCTCTTGTCTACCAAAACTCTCAAAGAGAAGGCAGGCAAAGAGTAGCTTGTACGCAGCAAGCTTGACGAAAAGTTGAGCTCTCTCCTTTTTCTGCCGTGTCTGGTCGTCTGATTGCCGATCCTCTTATCACCAAATGCCTTTGATTGCTGATCGCCAATTGCCACTCTCCTCTTATCGTCCCCTTTTCTCTCTGATTCCCTCGGCCTCATAGCAAACGAGGCTATTTATAGAGGTCCTAGGGGGTGAACGTGCCCCCTAAAAATGCTCCACGATGAGGGGCTGACCTCCCCGCTATGTGGGCGGCGACTGGCCCCATAACCAGGGTGGTTATAACTGAGACGCGGGTTTAAGCCCACGCGCCTTGAGGTCGGGGCGCGGGTGTCGAGCCCATGCGCCTTGATGCTGAGACGCGGGTGTCGAGCCCACGCGCCTTGATGCTGAGACGCGGGTGTCGAGCCCACGCGCCTTGATGCTGAGACGCGGGTGTCGAGCCCACGCGCCTTGATGCTGAAACTCTCTGCTTTTTAATGACTTGTCTATTAGTGATTTTTAGACAGCCTACACCAAGGTTGATGCTGAACATGTTGAAGACATTGTTAAGGATGTCAAGTTGTTTGCAGCCATTGGAACCAAGGCAAAACCACGCTTGTGGATAAAGAAGCATGAATCTCAAGCTTGTGATCGCTACAAGCTCAAGTTGAAGGCCGTTGTTCTCCATAATGGTCGTGAGGAGATTCATATAACTCAGTCAGATAGGTTCATTGCTGCAGATTCAGGTACGAGTGCTTGAGTTTGATGAAGCTTATTTAATGAACTACAGTTGGCTTGATCCTTTGGGCAAGGTACACAGGCAGCCGTAAAGGCGCAGCCATTTGGTGATGCAACCTGTATGAAGCTGTTTGAGTTCTCGAGAAGCTGATTGGAACTTCACGTAGAGGTGAAGTGTTGTGGCTGATTGGAGCTTCACGTAGAGGTGGAGAGGCTTCACGTAGAGGTAGAGTGTTGTGGCCGATTGGACTTCACGTAGAGGTGAAGAGTTGGACTTCACGTAGAGGTGAGGTGTTGTGATCTCGATGAACAGATTGATCTTCTGTGAGAAGATGTTGAGCTTACATAAGGAGTGATGTGCATCCAGTTGTGAAGCCGATGATGGTGTTTGGTGTGCTCTACGCAGACTTGATTGGACCGTCAGCTGAAGACATGTAGACTAGATAGAGCTAGTCAGTTGGAGAGTCAGTGTTGGTTCATGATGAGTTCTTCGTGAGGTCGTGAAGTTGCGGAGTAGGAGCCACGTTCGGGGTTCAGCATGTATGAAAGTTCTCCTAAGGTGAAGTATTGGGAAAGCATGTGTGGTGCATTCTAGTGGATAGCTGAGCTACAGATTCCAAGCCGAGATTGTGTGTCGATTTCGCCGAGATCGTGTGTCAATTTCGTCTGGTGCGCGCAAGCCGAGATCGTGTGTCGATTTCACCGAGATCGTGTGTTGATTTCGCCAGGTGATAGACTCGGGTACGTTGGAGATCGGCTCAGATTTGAAAAATCTTCACCGAGGTGGAGAATTGTTGGGAGAGAGGAAATAGAGGGGATGGAGGAGATGGAAGAAGATAGCACAGAGATCGGACGACAAAGGAACAAGAAACGGCCCGGTCGACCGGCGTGCACGGGCGTGCAGAGGTTGGAGCGGTCGACCGGCCCGGTCGACCGACTGAAGTAGCCTCGCTCTCGGGTAGGCGCGGTCGACCGGCCGGTCGACCGACAGACGCGGCTGGAGTTTCCTTTTAGGATGCGAATTCCTTTTCTGGTTGGGATTGAATCCAACCTGGGTTTCCATAAATCTGGGGACTTTATGGCTATAAATAGGGGCTAGAGGCCTCATGTATTATATCCCTAGAAAATTCCTGAAAATCCCTAAGAGAAATCCCTTGCCTCCCTCAAGAATTCTCTCTTGTAATAGTTGTATTGATTGTTGAATTAATAAAGATCTCTCTCTCCCTTGCCCCGAGGACGTAGGCACGTTGGCCGAATCTTGTTAAATTTGTGCGTTGATTTTTTTGTGCTCTATTGGTGGTTGTTCTTGCCGCGTTGATTGTTTCTCCGGTTGAATCGAGTTTCCGCCAGGTGGGCGGATTCCTCAAGATCAAGTGGTGGTTGTTGTGTCTCTTCTTCCGCGAACCGCTGCGCACCACGAGTGGGTGTCTGGGGGGCACAACAATTGAAGGACTCGGGGCACCATCCCAAAGACTAGCCTGTTAGCAGGAGTTGCCCAAATCCTTATAAACCCAAGACCATCCCCATGTCTAGCCGATTTAGGACTATATTTGTTCGACCCAAATCCTGACAATCCCCCCTCGAACAAAGAGTCTCCCTGCAAGCTGAACTATCTTCACACCGGAAGATCAAATGTTCCATCGAGATCTAACTCTTCACTATGTGAGGCTACGGCACGCCTTATATGAAGTACTGCGCAATCGGTCGGTCACTCCTCTACACCACGTGGTAGCCGGCACGCCCATTGCAAAGTAGCACCACTGCCAAATTTCTCAAAAGCCCAACATTAGCTTCACAGGGGCCTATTGCTATTGCACCTTTTTGCGCCAGTGGGGTGGGCAGGCCCATTGCGCCTTTACGCCATTGGGGGATCTACGTCATCGAACATCACCCACACACACACGACTAAGTTCGGGGCATGGCTCTGATACCACTTGAAGGACTCGGGGCACCATCCCAAAAGACTAGTCTGTTAGGTGGAGTTGCCCAAATCCTTATAAACCCAAGACCATCCCCACATCTAGCCGATGTGGGACTATTTGTTCGATCCAAATCCCAACAATCTCCTCTTCTCTCCACCCTCTGATCACCCCACTCCCTTGCTCTCATCTCTACCTTCTCCTCTCCTCCTCCCGATCTCCTACAGGCGGCTGCGCGGTGGCGCGCAGAGGCGGCAGCGTGGCGGTGCGTAGAGGCAGTAGCACGATGGCACGCGATGAGGAGACGACGAGCACATCAATTGTAGCGAGCATCTTCGACCTCCTCCCCAAAATCTTGTGGTTAATCAAGGTAACAAAGAGAAATATTGGGTAAAATTGAAATCCTAGATAAATTTCAAATGAATCTAACCCTATGCCATAACGTGGTTAATCAAGAAACTCTGCATCATACCTCGAGGACGTGTTCAAGCCGTATCACTAAAACTTTCTCGAACAAGTGAGTTGATCAAAATGCCCCGAGTTTCCTATATCTTGACATGTGGTTAAATCCTAGTAAAAAGTTAATTTTAAGAATTAGTCGCTATTTTTCTTTAATTAAACTATAAATGAGCAAGGAAAATTGGATATTACTTGCATCAACATGTTGTCTGTTAACATAATACTGATTCGATTTACTCTAAACAGTATAAGAAACAATATACACATGAATTATGAAATTGTTAAGTTCTACATGATATGAGAAAGAATGTGTTGGTTCATGAACACTATGCTTGAATGCATACATAATTATAGGACTATAGTGTTCATGTGCATACATACAAGCCTATATATGTGTGCACACGCATGTGTATGTATGAGTATGTGATTGATTACGATTTTGGTTGGGGGGCGGGTATATATGTATACACGTGTGTGCGTGTATGTAGGTGTATGTGATTGATTACGATCGGTGTAGGGTTATATGTACATGAGCATTAGTGTGCGTGCATCAGTGTACATGAAGGAGTGGCATATGATCGATACAAATAAATATTGGTACAGAGGTGTACGTATGAACCTGTGGGATTTTGTTGCCTTATACATAACGAACGAAGGGCCCGACGGGAGCCGTGAGGTTAGAAGACGGTATTATTTGAAGGAAGAGCCAGACGAGAGCCGCAGAGTTAGAAGACGGTGTTATTAGAAGAAAGGGCCCGGCAGGAGCCGGTGGGGTTAGAAGACGGTATTATCAAGTGTCCAGAATGGTGTATATGGAAATGAGTAATGCTTATGTCCTTTTACCTCCTTAATAAGCAAGACAATATGGGATTTTTCTTTTTGGGATATGGTAATCTATGAATGCCAGCAAACAAGAATGAAATAGGCTTTAAGTAAATTATGTATGATAGTTGAGACATCTTTTAAATCATCATATTAGGAGGGATGTATGCTTACATGTTTATGCTTGTTAGATTCACCTTCTAACTTATGATCTCCATGAACCGTGCATATGCTAAATTCTCTTTTTTTGCGAGTTTGTCTCTTTTATCATATGTATAAGGGTTGCTTCTGAGCTTTCACCCGTTATGTTAAAATTGTTTTTAGGTCATGGCAAGGGCAAAAGTATTGGCTTAAAGCTCGTGGGTATGGAAAAACTGCGAACATATTTCATGTTGTAATAGTAACTTTTAATGACTTTTTTGCTTCTTTTGTGGCCACTATAGACCGTTTGTGCATGCATATGAATGGTCTTACTTTATTAAGTGGTGATAGTGAATCATAAGAATATGTAAGTTGAAAAATGAACTCATGAACATATGTATTATAGACCTTAGTATTTTGAGTAAGGTAAGGTATGGGTTAAGTGTTGAACTTAAAAAAATCATCTTCTTGAAGTATATGGTTTTATTTAGGATGTGTACGTATTATTGCCTGGGATATTGTTATTGAAATTATAGTCAATATTAGCACCTATTTATATCAATATTGTATCAGGACAGACTCTCAATTTTAGAATAGATGCTACCAAAATTTCTAATAAATCGGAGGCGATTAATAGAATTATAGGATTGATTGGTGGAACCGAATGTAATCAAAGCTAATCAAGTGATTTAAAACTGGGACTATTACAATCTACTCGTCCAGGATACTTCATATTCATTATATTCATGTCATAGCATGCATGCATGATTTTATTGTACATGATCTATTGTTCTATTTAGTACTGGTAGTATTATATCTTTCAGTTTTCGTTACTGTCAAATATATTGTTCTTTTATTCTGATGCCCTAGTTGTATTGTTATTATACTTTCATATTCCTATTTTTGTTGTTCTTTTCTTTTCTGTGTGCACTTGCTAGGCCGACTCTGACGGACAATGATTTTTCAGCACCTGAGTTTGAGGAGATCGTGGAGTCACTATACGAGGGAACCGAGAGAGACTTTCAAGGGTGAGTACCGAGGCCCTGTCCTTTGCTGTATTTTGGTAATTTGTCTTATTATGAACACTTTTGTATTTTGTCTTATATCTCGTTAGCTATGTATCCAGGCAAAGGCTAATGTATAATGGAAAGATGTATTTTATATGTGATAGTGAAATATTTGGCGGTCTTTTGTATATGTGTACAAAAATTTGACTCCCAATAGACGGCGTAAGATATTCACGGAAGAGATTTCACTCTTTCTGAGTATCTACTGGCTATCATCACGTGCTCGTCTATCGCATTCTGGGTAGCCGGGTGTGGCGACTTTGATGTACTGGTCATATTCTAATTAGATTTCTTAATAAATATATAGTAATCTATTGACCTTATAAAAGAAAGCATCCATACACGGTCATTGTTTTACCAAATAAAGCATGTTCCTGTTGGCCAGGCGTGCATAGCTTTGATGTACTGGTCGTTTTCTAATTAAATTTCATAATAAATATATAATAATCTATGACCTTCTAAAAGTACAGAGTCATTGGTTTATCAAATAAACCATATCCCTATTGACTAGTTATACAGAGCTTTGATGTACGAGTCATATAATAATCTATTGACCTTCTGGAAGCGGTGACGATGTATCTCTTGTTTAAGTCATCCCACTTGCTCTAAAACAACGTAATCTAAGATTAATATAAATGTATGTCACACCTGCAGCCTTCTCATCAAAGTAGAGCTCTCAAACCTTGGAATTCGATGGCCAATGAAGGTAACCAGCAGCTTCACGTAGTCGTGTTCCCATGGCTTGCCTTCGGCCACATGCTCCCATTTCTCGAGCTCTCCAAATCATTGGCAAGAAGAGGCCATCGCGTCTCCTTCATCTCAACTCCAAGAAACTTACGGAGACTCCCTAAGATCCCTGTTGAGATCGCTCATCTCATCGACTTCATCTCTTTCTCTCTTCCCAAAGTGAAAGGCCTGCGCGAGGCCGCCGAGGCCACGACCGACCTCCCGCCCGAAGAGGTCCCTTACCTCAAGAAGGCATTCGACGGCCTCGAGCAGCCCTTCGCGCATTTCATCAAACACTTGTCCCCGAAACCCGACTGGATAATTCACGATTTCATTCAGCACTGGATGCCGAGCCTAGGTTCCAAAATAGGCGTACCGTGCATTTTCCACGTGACGGTCGCCGCTGCCAATCTAGTCTACGGAGGCCCGACGGCAGAGCAATCGTCACGGCTGACCCTTGAATCGTGGACCATAGCCCCTCCTTGGGTCACCTTCCCTTCGAAGGTGGCCTACCGGACCCACGAGATCTACAAAATCCGGGATCATTCGATGTTGCCGAACCCTTCGGGCGTTGGAGACGGCCAACGTTACAAGATGGTGATGGAAGGCTGCAAGGCTATAGCTCTGCGTAGCTGCACGGAACTGGAGTCTGAGTACTTGAGTTTGGCCGAAACCATCGTCAAGAAGCCAGTGGAGCCAGTAGGCCTACTTCCGCCTTCGGCAAACGAAAGAAACGAAAATGTGAATGAAACTGAGAAGGAGATTATAGACTGGCTAGACAAGCAAAGTTCAGGATCCGTAGTCTATGTTGCTTTGGGCACTGAGGCCGCGATGAGCATCGAGATGATGCACGAGCTGGCTTTAGGTCTGGAGGCCGCGAAATTGCCCTTCATTTGGGCACTCAGAAGGCCTTTCGGCCTCGGAGAGGACGTCGACATGCTGCCCCAAGGGTTTGAAGATCGAACCAAGGGGTTGGGGATGGTGGTCATGAGTTGGGTCCCTCAAGTCAAGGTGTTGGCACATGAAGCCGTGGGAGGATTCTTGACGCACTGCGGATGGAGTTCGATCATCGAAGGTCTTCAATCTGGACGCCCGCTTGTTCTGTTGCCCATAGCGTTGGACCAAGGGCTCAACGCTCGGTTGATGGAGGAGAAAGGGTTAGGAGTGGAGGTGGAGAGGGAGGAGGAGGAGGGATCTTTCACGAGGGATGATGTGTCCAGGGCACTGAGATTGGTGGTGGTGGACGACGAGGGAGAGCCGTACAGAAAGAAGGCTCGAGAGATGATGGAGGTCGTCGCGAACAAGAAGAGGCAGGCAAAGTATGTGGAAGATTTCATTCAGTATCTAGTTAGTCATCGTGGCCTGGAAGAAGATTGAGTGACAGTGAAGTACATCTTACATAATTGTTTGCGCGTTTCTCCCAATTATTGTGTGCTTTTATTTTGTTGATTGCATTTGTATCTTGCCGTAAGTGTAACATGCTGAATTAAATAAAAGATGCCATTTTAGATCTTCATTTGAGTTTAAAAGTGTAGGGATAGATTCTTCAGGGGATTTTATCTGCACTCAATTTATAATGAGATTTGTGAGAAAGAATAATAAAGTAATGTAAAGAAACAAAATTTTACATGAAAATTCAATTTGAAAAAAAAAAAAAACCAAAAAGAAATGAGAGAATTCACTATTTTCAAAAGGTTACAGTCTTTCTTTTTGGTGATTTTAGTTCATGATTTCAAGTTTTTTTTTTAATCAAAACTTATTTTGAGATTTATTATCAAAAACATAAATATATCATTTATATGTGTATTGGATCATATCTAACACACTATACTTCAAATTTGTATAAATATTTTGTTTTTGTTTTTGAACTAGTTTTGAAAAAATCGGACTTCCATTTAGAACTTGGTTTTGGAAAAAACCGGTTTTAGTTTTATAGTTTAATTTCAATACCTCAATAATAATTCAACATGCTTGTAATATGTGGTGATTTTTTATCACATATAATTGAATTTCAAAGGGTTAATAAGAACTTATTTTGTGGAATTTTATGTATTTTATTTGAAATTTTAAGGTATTACAAAGCTGCAATTTCAAACCCTAAAAATCTAGTTTTTGGCTACTGGCGGTCGACCGGACCAGAGCTCGGTCGGCCGGTCGGTCGGCCGATGTGCACAAAACGTGCACATAGGCCTTGCCTATATGGCCAGCCGACTGACCACACACGGTCGACCGACTATAAGAGACTTAATCTCTGTTTGGCACGATCAACCGACGATCGACCGATAGGCTATTTTGCCTTGGGGCGGTCGACCGACAGACTCAAACGGTCAAAAATTCGACCAGTAGGCGGTCGATCGACAACCTGTTCTTGGTAGGTATTGACCCCAATGGCTATATTTTTCAAGGCCCTATATGTATAAGTTTTGGGGTATTTTTCTAAAAGATTTTTCAAGAGAATTTGAACCAATTTTATAGTGCTCTCTTGCTCATTTTCTAAAGTGTTTTAAAATAAGTTTTTGAACTTAAAATCTATATCTTTATTTTTGATTCAAAGTTTTATAAAATCAAAAGAAAACAAGGTTTGGGATTCTAATTTCTTACTCTAAATTTTTATATCTTTTCTAGAGTTTTCCCAAGTGTTTTCTCTTTGTATTTCTTTTCCAAATACTTTAATTTCTCACATACTCAATTAAGACCTTTGTTTTTGTGAGAAAAATTGTTTGTGATCCTTTGAAATTACCAAGAGTGTTTGTGATCATTAGATCACCAAGTTGTATTTTTTTTCTTTACTTTGTGCTAGGCTTTGTGCCTTCCTCTTGTGTAGAGGAGAAAGAGAGTGGAGTTGTGTACCCTCAGTTTGTAATTGTAATTTCTCGGTGAAGATCCCTTTGTGGAAGGTCCTGTGTAACATAGTGAAAATCTTTCTGTGTGAAGACGGAAACATAAAATAATGGCTCGAACCTCGAAACATATCTCCGTGTTTGTATTTGATTTTCTATCTCTCAACCCTCATCTCTCTTTATATCTTGCATTGTTGTTTTTATTGCTCATTAATATACATGCTAGATATTGTATGTGCCCACACTTGTGTTTAATCAAGAGAGCTATAAAAGTACCTCAACTCATACTTCATAATGGTGAGTAGTAGCTTCAGAGCCCTTCACGGAGAATTCAGATTCACTCTTGATTACACTTTGTGTGTTAGCAATTTAGTTTTAAATTTCACATTATTTATCTTAGATTAGCACTACACCTATTCACCCCACCTCTACGTGTACTTTTAATTGATACCAGAGGTAGCGCTCCTGATATTCGATTTAACAACCTAGGAGTGCGATCCTTAGATTGCTAATCTAGATTTGCTTTGCTCACAAATTAGTTTGCACTCATGGATTTTTTACTTCACCCATGTATGATGTTTTCAACATCGATGTGTGAAAATTTAAAATAAGTTCATATTTAAAAGCCCTAAATTTGCATGTTTATCTTGCTACTACTAAGAAATCCTATTTTGATAATGACAAGTACATTGAGGCTAATACACAAACCACGGAGGCACTTAAGCACACACATTTAGCAAAAAAACACATTTTTTTGATTTCCCATTGTGATTCCGCTTTTGCAATGTAAAACACATTGACTTCTCCTAAGGAACAAATGACAAGCGTTTTGGAGAAAGGATCCATTGAAGATGAGTCCGACCAAACTTACTTCATGGTTCAAGGAAATGACTCCTTTGAGGTAAATTCGAACACTCATCTAGATGATAGTGCTAACTCTTCCATTGATGATAATGCTATGAATGCACATGCTTTGAATGAAGAGCTTTTCATGTTTTATAAAAACTTACTTTCTAAATATAAACTTTTGAAAAAGAAAAGTTTAGATTTGAAGAAGAAAAATGAAAATTTATTTTCAAAACTTGATTAGATTTTGAAGGAGAAAGTTGAGATTTCAAGTGAAAAAGATTCATTGAAAACTCAACTTGACATTGTTTTAAATAAAAATGAATTTTTGAAAATCAAAAGTGATTTGGATGATGTTTTGAAGAACAATGAGTTTTTGTCTTCAAAACTTGAATTTGTTTTAAAAGTGAACGATTCTTTGAAAAACAAAATTGCTTTGATTTCAAAAGAATTGAATTTTGTTTCAAGATAAAATATTTCTTTGAAAAATTATTTTGCTTACCATTCTTGTCATGATTCTATTATTATACCTCCTATTGATAAGAATGCATGCTCCACTTCTTCTTCAATTATTAAAAATGATATTTGTATTTTGAAGAAGAGTGTTGATTGTTTGGGCTCCACTTTGAGCCAATATGTCATGAACCACAAGAGATTGTAATCTATGTTTCGAAAGAAACATACTCCACATATGCATGCACACCCTCCACGGCATACACATACTTCTCATGTTCACACACATGATTCTTTGTATGCTAATGTGTACATTTGTACACATTGTGGACATACGAGCCACCTTGCAAAATTTTGTTACGATAGAATAAATGATTTGAATTTTGCAAGTAAATATATTTGGGTTAAGAAAGGTGCTAGCCCCCATAAACCCAAGAATGTTTGGGTACCAAAATTTATTTTTATTTCATTTGATGTAGGTATGAACTCTCACAAGACGTGATGGTATTGGTGCCTTGGTGGTGGATGCATTTGAGCTCAATGGACACAACTTAGGATGCATCGCTATCAAGGAGATTTGGTGGGAGAACCACCATGGTTTGAAGACCTAGAGATTAGTTCATTCGGCTTGGTAACTATCTCTAACTCCTACTTTAGTTTACATGCTTTCATATTGATGATTTTAGCATGTCATGTTTTTCATGTTTATTATATTAAATGCAATGTTTATTACACTTATGATATACATGTATAGTATTTGAGACACACTCATATTCATATGCATTCATATCTTTGTGATCTCACTATAGTTTAGTTATTGTGTATATCCTAGTTCCAATAACACTTGCATTTACACTAATGATTATATTTATTTTTCAATCATGTTTTGATGTTTTGTGCTTCATGTTTTGATTACATGTTTAGATGTAAATTTTATTAAAACTTGTATTTTTACTTATACAAGTAGTGAGTTACACTTGATTGTTATGTTTGAGTGCTCATTGCGCTTATGTACTCATTACATGTATTTGTATAACCTAGTTTTGATGATTATTGCATTTACACTTGTATTCCCTACTTTTGTATTTATTTTTGTTTAGCTTCATGTATATGTAAACTTTGCCAAAACTACTTGATATACATGTTATATCCTTGAGTTACTTACTTTTTATGTCATATACTCGTTTTTAAACTCAATTCATATTTTGGATATACATATACTTTTAGTTTTGACTAAAAATACATATACCTTGAAGTTTGTTTAGTTTTGATGAAAATTGAATTTTTATGTTTTTCATGTTTATAAAGGAATTTTGAATTGAGCTTAATTGTCTTATTTCCATAATTTTGTTAATTACATGATTCTTTTACACTCTATATTTTGTGTTTACTCATGATTTTTTTTTTCATGAGCATGTATGTGCTTCATCGCTCTTTGAGTGTCGATGATCGTGTGATTTTTCATGTTTTCATGAGATAAATTTTTATTTTTATTCTTTACTTGAAGGATTTCATACTAATTTTCAAAATTCTCTTAAAACTAGTTTCGTATTCTTCAATTAGTAGATTTTTCAAACTATGCTATTATTTATCTTATTTTTAAAAACCCTACTTCCAAAGGCGGTTGGTTGGGTGACCATGTCTTGTATGCTCTTCAATAAAAATATATCTTTTTAAATATGTGCATGATAGGGTAGTAATTATGAGTTATACACATGATTTTAATGAAAATTGATTTTTGTATACTCATGTTTTCTTATATATATGCATCATATCTCAATTAATATTATATTACTCTGATCATACATAAATATATATGATTTTTGTGCTAAATTAAAAACAAAATGTTCATACATATTTTTTATAGCACAAATTATTTTGTGATAAGCTTGATTTGTTCTAAATGTTAAATTGGTATCCTATATAAGCTTATGTATTGTTTTCGTTGATATTTCAAAAAGAGGGAGAAAATTCTTAGTTTTACATCCAATCGGTATTTCATATACTTTCAATTGGTATCTTACTCCCATCTTTTTGAGAAAAAGATTTTATTTTAGAAAATATTTACATTTTCAATATTGGTATCAATAACTTTCAATTAGTATTATTTTCAATTGGTATCTATATTGTAAAATGGTTTAGAGTTTTACCGGCAATTGGTATCTTTGAATTTAAAAAAAAATTCTTTCAATTGATAAAAAGTAAAAAGATTGTTTCTCTTTAAATTGATTTCTTTCAAAATATGCTTTTATTGGCATAAAATTTGTTTTAGTTTATATTGCATATATGCAAGGGGGGCTTAACATCTCCCTTACGTATAGATTCATGATGAGTGCGGTATATAAAGAAGAGCTTGACATCTTTTCTTTATATAGTACACGTGTGTAGGGAGAGCTTAACATCTCGTCTATACATTATATATTATGCTTATATGGGTTAGGGTGTAGTCATCCTTTTTTCTTGTAATGCATGTATGCAGGGGGAGTTAACTTGTTGTCTCTCCTCTTCATGAATGTATAACGCATATACATTTATATTGTTTACTTTTCTTAACCCTTTGTTGATGAGTGACAAAAGGGGGAGAAGGATTTGGGTTTATATATGCATGTTTTATTTATTACTTGTTTATGCATATATACATGTGTTTTATAATTCTTAGTGCATATTTTTTATTATTGTTTATTGGTATTTGAGCTTACATTGAATATCTATTTGTTTATTTGCTATGCATGAATTAAGGGGAAACTTCTATGAAGCTTATTTTTAATCCATGCATCTATAACCTCATAAGTTTTGTCTTCATCAAAAAGGGGGAGATTGTTAGCCCAAAAGTCTTTCACCTTAGTTTTGATTATGGCTAACTTATAAAATTAAGTTACTAATGATCTTGTGTTTATTAAGTTTCAGTTATTGATCAAGATCTTAATAGGTGTTTAACTTCAATAAAGGATTCAAAATCAAGTTTTGAAGCTAACATGTGTTGATTCAAGAGCCCGCGTGTCAAGATCGCATCTAGTACTCGAGATGGAGTCAAGCTCTATAGATCGTATTTGGATCGAGTCATTTTGGAAAAAAAGACTTCGGTTTAGGTTGGTTTGTTTATTGTTTAGATCTTGTGTAAAGATAGTTTAATTTTGATATGCTCAAGTTTACACACAACAGTTCAAAAGTTTTGATTTCGGTTTAACCGTTTTGAGCTTCAAGTCTATATCTTTATTTTTGATTCAAAGTTTTAGAAAATCAAAGAAAACAAGTTTTGGGATTCTAGTTTCTTACTCTAAATTTCTATATCTTTTCTAGAGTTTTCCCAAGTTTTCTCTTGTATTTCTTTTCTAAACACTTTGATTTTCCACATACTTAAGCCACTCAATTCTAAATCTATCTTTAGGACCTTTGTTTTTGTGAGAAAAATTTTGTGATCTTTTGAGGTCACCAAGAGTGTTTGTGATTGTAACGCCCCGATCCCAAGGAAACGGAGACGTTATGGCGACGTACATACGCGAGGTAAAAACAACCTCACGCGTACGTTAAGCCTCAGTACAGTACAATACCTCCATATAGATCTGAGGTCCAGCATGAAAGCAGTACAAGAATACCTGCAGAACGAGGTCAGCGATCATAACAGATATGAAAACAAGGATAAATAAGATAACAGAAATAAAGCAATAAAATACCTATGAATAGTCCTGATGCGGAATCTCCCATGTGACTCCAAGGCACTCTCTGAAGCTATGGTAACTCGGATCTCCAATCTGGCATGCAAACCCAGGGTCGTCAGAAAGCGACCTAGTGAGTGGTAAAATGAAGGAGGCAGTAATATATACAATAGTAATACAAGCACGATACTAATATATAATACATAATGTGGGACTAGTGATACCATATAATAAAGATATCATAAGCAGTAGAAAGATAAATATGTAATCAATAGAAATATATATACAGGTCATCTTTTATTTCCATCACTATCTAGCCGGTTATTATTAGGTCATGTCTATAATCATATCCAGTTTATAGAATATATAATGTTACCTAGTGATGACGAGTGTACATACTAGTGGTGCTGTGATAACAGTGAATATGCAGATGGGCATATGCTACCTAACCAGTATCCGGTGTAGTGCATAGATAGTAATGATGTATGCAAGAAAGTGTAACATGTATAGTATGCATAGATAGTAATGATATATGCACATATACATGAATAGTATGCTACTACAGAAAGTGTAACATGTATCGGGTAAAGTAATAAATATACGTGTAACATGATATCGGATAAATGATCAGGTACAACGAGAAGTCCAACTATACAATAGAGAACATATATCAGGTAAGGAACAGTAACAAGTACAACTATACATGTAGCAGGCAGGTCATGTCAAAGTCATGGCATTTATACAATAGTAGCGATCAGTACCACCTGCTATTTTAATTACTCTCTTCCAGTGTCCCATACCACTGGCGATTCATACTGAAGCCCGCACCTCAGTCGACCCCATCCGGACATGGCCTACGGGTACCATTATCCAAACGAGAGAGTAACCAAATAACAAATGTTCCCGATGTCACTATCGTGTATACTATTTTATTATGTTAATTGGAAACCCATGGTCGAGGAGTTCTTATCGGGTAGGTGTATCCCGTGCATACCGGGATCACGGCCTTTATCAAACCCCTGGCTGCTAAGACCAGAGCCCTCCGCTAAGAGGGGAACAATAATCAAGTACCATAGCTCATGGAGCAATACAATCGGTAGGTAGCACTACCATCCCCTGCAGTGGGAGAACAATATGGATCCAGTACATCACCCGATAAGATCTAATCAACCGTAAGTCTCCCCATACCCCAGTTAACTTTATGATCTGATATGTCCTGATATATCAAGTATACAATATAACAAGAACAAATACAGTACCTAATACGGGTAACACGATAACTGGACCTGAGCTCTGTTGATAGCATAGAACAATATAACGGGAACAATATACCCGAAAACGGGAACAATATCACAGGAACAATATAACGGGAACAATATAACGGGATCAGTAGATGTGGAAGTCCACATATAGCATATCAACAGCTCTCAAGTTCAGTATCGTGAATATCCATATCAGTAACGGGAACATGTATCCAGTAACGGGATTAACAATATCAGTAACGGGTACCAAGCATATAACATGTATCTGATAACATGGAACAATAATACAGGTAATCGGCATGGTGATCCATATGACAATAATATAGAGACACTATATAAGCATAAGTCACAGGGAAACATGACATGCATGTGTAACAGTGATATGTAGACATGACATGCAGGTGTAACAATCATATGTAAACATGACATGCAGGTGTAATAGTAATATGTAAACATAACATAATATGAAATATGGTAGTCCGTGCATTGGTCTAGCCATGTACTAATGTAACATAGTTGTGTAGCCCTCATTCGTGTAACCTACATGCGTAACACTAACAGATGTACTAATAGTAGTCCGTGTCTCGTGTAATACCATGTACTGTGACCTTACAGTGTCCGTGTCATGATGATACCAGTGCATGTACTAACGGTGTCTAGCAGTCATGTCTAGTGACAGTGTTGTCATCGAATACCATGAATCAGTATACATGTGATGATAGGTGAGCTACTACGTGAAGTAATAGTATCCAAGTTGTCAGGTATGATATCTGTGTCCACGTTGTCTACGATGCATGTCTTGTTACTATGATCTAACTAGTTAGTCTGTATACTGAATCAGGTTTTATTATGCCTTAATTGCAGGGATTACAATAATTATCATAATTTACCGATAATCATATTTTATTCTTAATTAGGCAACCAATCAAGATTTTAATCATGATCAAAAATAATTTATAAAAAGGAAAACACTCACAAACTAGTCATGAGGAGGTAGCTCTCTTTCCCACGATTGCAACGAATCCAGAATCGCCCGAATCGGAGTCCGGATGCTCCAGATATCGCCCGAATACTAAATCATAACAAACATGGTTAAATATGTAAATAAAAATAATAAATGCAAATACTAAATTGGACAGGAAGTTTTATGTAAATATACCTGTAATGGGTTGCGGACGCGGGTTTGGCTCATAACGGGTCGGGTTTAGATCCAAACCCAAACCTATCACTTAAGTGGAAGTGGGTTAGTGGGTAATGGGTATGGCTTATTGGGTAATGGGTTTCCAACCATTCAAAAGGGTTATAATGAGTTCGGGTGTAAACCCGAACCCCCACACATACACACACACCCGTATACACATCTGCAAGCACACACACTAACACACACACACACACACACACACACACACACTGCCCACACACACACACAGACCAACACACACACACACACAGCCCACACACACAG
The DNA here is from genome assembly GCA_038442645.1 of Agave tequilana. NCBI lineage: Eukaryota > Viridiplantae > Streptophyta > Magnoliopsida > Asparagales > Asparagaceae > Agave > Agave tequilana. The sequence continues at coordinate 27,797 of JAVJIF010006138.1, forward strand.
ACCAACACACACACACACACACTGCCCACACACATACCAACACATACACCACACTCACACAGCACCCACCTCACACACACACAACACACAACACACAAACACCACACACACACACACACACAACACACACAACACACACACACAACACAACACCCACACACACTCTCACCCACTCATCAACAGCAATGGCAGCGGCAGCAGCCGCTGCCGTGGCTCTACAGGCCGGCCGGCCAGCCTGGCTGGTCGGCGACCAGAACGACCCGCCGGCGGCGGGCCTAGCCGCCGGCGGTGGTGCCACAGAGAGGGGAAAAGAGAGAGACATAGGGAGAGATAGGGAGAGATAAAGAGAGAGATGGAGAGGAGGTAGGGGCGGCGGCTAGGTCTGGCCGCCTCGCCGGCGACGGCGCCTGCGCGGTCTGGCCGGACAGCGGCGCGTGCGGCGGCTGGTGGCGCGGCATGGGTCGGATCCCCCCTAATTTGGGTCGCACAGAGAATTTGGGGAGAGAGAGTTTGGAGATGGAGAGAGAGATTAGAGGAGAGAGAGAGAGAGGTGGGAATTTTAAAAAAAGAGGGGAAGGTCGGTTGTCTACAGGATGGCGGTGGGGGTGGAATTCTCTGGAAAGAGGAAGAAGAGAAAGAAAAGAAAAGAAAAGAAAAGAATATAAAATATTAAAATAATATTATTTAATTGGACCTAAAATTCGACTAGTCTCAAACGGTGCCCAAAAATTACAGAAAATAAAGAATAATATTTTGAGGCGTAAGGTGAAGACGGTTTGCAGAAACTCGATCCGGTTTGCAAATTAAAAATCCCGGAGTGTCTCGCCGATACGGGCGACACCGGTTTTACCCAGATTTCGATAAATTCAGAAAAATCCCCAAAAATATCCAAACGTAGCTCACGTGATTCTAAGACACACGGTGAAAGCAGATTCTCAAAATACAACTCCATTTGTGAAAGAAAAATCGGAAGGCTGGTTATCGGTATCGGTCGACACCAACAACGGCGATTTTCTAAAATAATCCAGAAAAATTCCAGAAAATTCTGAAAAATCTACAATATTAGGAAATAATTTTTAAAACTGAAATCAGGTCAATCGGAATACTACAGAAGTCAAATCAAATTTGTACTTCGTATCGCGTACAGATACGGTGACACGTACACCGGGGATCAGGGTGTTACAGTGATCATTGAATCACCAAGTTGTATTTCTTTTCTTTACTTTATGCTAGGTTTCGTGCCTTGCTCTTATGCAGAGGAGAAAGAGAGTGGAGTTGTGTACTCTCGATTTGTAATTGTAATTACTCGGTGGAGGTCCCTTTGTGAAAGGTCTTGTGTAGACATAGTGAAAATCCTTCTGTATGAAGGCGGGGGACTTAGAACAGTGGCTCAAATCTTGAAATATATCCATGTGTTTGCGTTTGATCTTCTATCTCTCAACTCTCATCTCTCTTTATATCTTTCATTGTTATTTTTATTGCGCATTCACATACATACTAGATATTGTATGTGTGCCCACACTTGTGTTTAACCAAGAGAGCTATTGAAGCACCTCAACTTATATATCAAAGGAATAGTGAGAAGTAATTTCAGAGCCCTTTACCGGAGATTCGGATTTACTCTTGATTATACTTAGTGTGTTAGCAATTTAGTTTTAAATTCCGCATTATTTGTTTTAAATTAGCACTACACCTATTCACCCCCCTTTAAGTGTACTTTCAAGTTAGACTTCATAATTTATAAATACTCCTAAAAAAAAAAATACTACAGACAATTACCCAACTTAAAACCTTGCCTCAAACAACAAGAGTACATTAAGTAGTTGTTTAATATTTATAGAAATGTCAAATTTAATTTTTAACATTTTTAGAAATTCGAAATTTGGTTTCAAATTTTTTTAAATATTTGAAATCTTTAGAAACTAATCAGAACCAAATTTACCTAGAAAATTTACAATCTACTTAGATTAAATTTTTTATTCATTGGAAATCCAATAAAATATATGCTCTTTGGAGACCGGGTCAGGGGCCCTGGGCTGACCTCAGCCCACTATCATGCCCAACTGCCTCTGTGCCCTGAGGTCGACTCTTAAATTCCTATATTCTTGTCTTTTATTAGTAGAAAAGAAGCACTTGTCAAAACTTTGGGATTCTTATTGTTTGTGTTTGTGTGGTGGAAAAACACCACCACATCACTTTCAAATCTCATCCGTATCTCATTCTCTCTCAATTATCTCCTCACTTTCTCTTCTCTTTCTCTTTCTCTTTCATCAATCAAGTGAATACATAATAAAATTCACATACCTTTCTCATCATTTTTCTCTGAGCTCAATCCTTTGGAAGAATGGCCGGTGAAGGTAGCCAGCAGCTTCACGTAGTCGTGTTCCCATGGCTGGCCTTTGGCCACATGCTACCATTTCTCGAGCTCTCCAAGTCCTTAGCAAGAAGAGGCCACCGCGTCTCCTTCGTCTCAACTCCAAGAAACATACACAGGCTCCCCAAACTCCCTGTTGAGATCGCTCATCTCATCGACTTCATCTCTTTCTCTCTTCCGAAAGTCGAGGGCCTGCAAGAGACCGCCGAGGCCACGTCCGACCTCCCGCCCGATGACGTCCAGTACCTCATGCAGGCGTTCGACGGTCTCCAACACCCATTCAGTCGTTTCATCGAACAGCTGCCACGCAAGCCCGACTGGATCATCCAAGACTTCGCCCAGCACTGGATGCCCCAAGTCGCCGCGGCCGCCGCCGTGCCGTGCGTGTTGTTCTTCATCATGAAGGCCGCCACGGCCGTCTTCTTCGGCAAACGGTTCCGGCCGACAACACCTGAGCAGTACACGGTGCCGCCGCCGTGGATCCCGTTCCCCTCCAACCTCGCGTTCCGACTCCACGAGGCGCGGAAATTCGTGGCCTCCTGCACTGCGGCCAACGCCTCAGGCTTCTCCAGTGGCCACCGACTGAGTATAGCCAGAGAGTCCTGCGCGGCCTGGGCCGTGCGGAGCTGCACGGAGGTGGAGGCCGAGTGGCTGCCGCTGCTGCCGCAGATTTTCGGCCAGACGTTCATCCCCGTAGGCGTGCTTCCGCCGCCAGCTGTGACCCCGGAGGAGGAGGGTCGAGAAGATGAGAAGCTACTCTTGGGGTGGCTCGATAAACAAAGACGGAGATCTGTGGTGTACATTGCCTTTGGGAGCGAAGCGGTGCTCAGCAACGAGCTGACGCGCGAGCTAGCTCGCGGGCTCGAGCTGTCGGAGGTGCCGTTCCTCTGGGCTCTGAGGAGGCCAGCCGGCATGGCGGGTGACATCGATGATATTTTGCCCGAGGATTTGAGGAGAGGACCAAGGGTGTTGTTGCCAAAGGCTTGGTTCCTCAGCTCAAGATCTTGAGCCATGAATCAGTGGGAGGGTTCTTGACACACGTGGGGTGGAGCTCGGTCATTGAGGCTCTTTCTTTCGGGCACCCGCTCGTCATGCTGCCGATATTCCTCGATCACGGCCTCAACGCTCGGGCCATGGGGGCGAAAGGGGTCGGGGTCGAGGTGGAGAGAGACGAGGGGGATGGGTCTTTCACCAAGGAAGCAGTGGCGAGAGCGCTGAGACTGGTAATGGTGGAAGAAGAGGGAGAATCCTACAGGAGAAGAGCGAATGAGATGAGACAAGTTCTCGCAGACACAGACCGTCAGGAGAAGTATGTGGATGATCTTGTTCGGTTTCTGCAGAATCATCGAGGCTGAACTTGAAGCCAAGAACCTCTGCTTGTTGGAACTTCAACGTTTCGATTGCAATGTGCTAATAAAACTAAGCTTGCTGCTTTTTTTAAATAGTTCAGGACTTCTGTTTTTGTATAATCAATGAAATTTTCAGAGATATAAGCTGCTGCTGCTTTTTCTTTTTGTCAATCAACAACCAAAGATAACATAAAAACTTCAGAAAGCAAAGAGTTGAATACATGAGAAAACACCATTACAAAGGTGTTACGCGCCGAACAACAGTAAGGACGCACGCCAACACCATAAAAGTGGAAACCGCATGAGAACTGAAACTTGATCGCAGTGAATCAGTAGTCTTCTGCCTCTTCTCCATCGTCATCAGCACCCTCTGCCCCAACTTCCTCGTAGTCCTTCTCGAGGGCAGCCAAATCCTCTCGGGCCTCCGAGAACTCCCCTTCTTCCATTCCTTCACCCACATACCAGTGGACAAAGGCACGTTTTGCGTACATGAGGTCGAACTTGTGGTCAATACGAGCAAACACTTCAGCCACGGCGGTGTTGTTGCTGATCATGCACACAGCACGCTTTACCTTGGCTAAATCACCACCGGGAACCACAGTTGGTGGCTGATAGTTGATTCCACACTTGAAACCAGTCGGACACCTATCACAGCCAGAATCTCATAGATTAGAATTTCGCAACTGGAAAAAAAACCAATGCTTGCTTTAACATCACATAAACCCTACTTGTCAATAGTGATTTCACATTTTTACTTCTAAAGTCACGATTAATACATATGCCCTTCAAAACCTCAAGAAAATTGGATTTATAAACGAAGTTTGTATATATTATGTAAAGAGCTAAGCACGTAGGAAACGACCTCCAGGACAACATTCACCAAACTCGTGAAAGGGATGCATATATTAACCTCCATGCATCTAGAACTCTGAGGTTTAAATTACATATTAATAAAAAATTAAAAACCCATCTATTTATATAGAAAATCTTGACAATCATCCATACTTTCCAAACTTCCACAAGGGCAAAAGAATAATTTGATCCTTTGCTAATTGTTTGACAAACTTAATCATTCCTACTTACCTTTTTCTCAATGAGTCTACTAACTTAACACACACACACACCCCACCCCAACAAAAAAAAAAAAAAAAAAAGTTTTCACCCATTACCAGGCGTGGTCTAAGAATTTAAAATTAGTGAAACGGGAAATTTAGTGAAAATAAACACACTGGGGAGTAGAATAGAACATGAAGCCGTGAGCTCCCAAAACTACAAGCAGAAAGGAGGAAGGTTGATTTTAATAACCCACAAAGACAGACTCAAAAGGGACCAGGACCATTTAGTCAATGATCAATCAATCATCCATCATGATGTTAACGAGTGATAGGGATGTTGTTCACAAAATTGAATTTGCAGGATCAAAGTGAAGTACCTTTGAAGTACCACAAGACTCTACAGGATACCCTTGAAGTTAGACAAGAAAGTTTTCCGCTGTGACTATACATCAACCATGTGTCGTGGCTTGGAAGGCCGGTAGGTTAACAAAGAGACAAATTGTTAAACATATGTAGTTGAAATGGAAACGTTGAGATGGATGAGCGGGAAGAGGAGAAGAAATGAGTCCCGGGTAAAAAGTTAAGAGGTAGCTCCAATCGAGAATAATTAGAAAAACTTGTTCGAGATGGTTGGGCATGTGCAATAGAGTCCGATGAATGTTCCAGGCAGAAATAATTTTAGGCAGTTGAAGGAGCTGCAAGGACTGCAAGTAGACCAAAGCAAATATACTGATAAAAGATATGATAGTTGATATTTTCTTATAAAGGATAGAGCTCATGGAGGGAAAAAAGGATGCATGCAGCCAACACAAACATTTGGCACAAAGATCCATGTGTAGTGTTCACAAAGAATGTTGTTATTGTTGTTGCTGCTGTGATGTGTTTTATCGGAGAGTTGATAGCTCATTGGAGCTGCAGCAATATCTCTCGAGAATAAGTTCATGATTTCATGGACAACGCCAACAATAAACAAAAGGCCTACAGCAGGATGAGCTGGGTTAAAAGTAAATTTTGATTGAAGAGAAATGTAAGTTTTATTATTTCCATTGTAAATAAGAATTAAATTCAAATAAAGCTGCACCTATATATTTAATTGAAAATTTGAAGGCATAATAAAGATGAACTCTTAGAAGTTTTCAAGTAGATTTGAGCAGCATACATTTAAAAAGTGATTTAAATGGAGTAATGAATAACAAATAAAACTTAAAAGCAGGTTAATCTTACCAGTCAACAAATTGGACAGTCCTCTTGGTTTTAATAGTTGCAACCGCAGCATTAACATCTTTGGGCACAACATCTCCACGATACATCAAACAACAGGCCATGTACTTCCCATGCCTAGGATCACATTTTGCCATCATGCTCGAAGGATCGAACACCGCATTTGTGATTTCAGGAACTGAGAGCTGTTCATGGTAAGCTTTCTCAGCAGAGATAACAGGGGCATAAGAAGAAAGCATGAAATGGATCCGAGGGTATGGCACAAGATTGGTTTGGAATTCTGTTATATCAACGTTAATAGCTCCATCAAACCTCAGTGAAGTGGTCAAAGAGGAGATGATCTGAGATATCAAGCGGTTCAAATTGGTGTATGTTGGCCTTTCAATGTCTAGGGATCTACGGCAGATGTCATATATGGCCTCGTTATCTAGAAGAACTGCCACATCTGTGTGTTCCAGCAGGGAGTGTGTTGAAAGTACACTGTTATACGGTTCCACCACAGCCGTAGAAACCTGCCAGGTTGAGGAAATTTGTTAGATAAAAAAATGCGGCTGAAAATAGGAATTACAGGATAAGCGGATAAAATTCAAAATAAAAAAAGTCCAAATGGAAACATCATAAATTTTAAAAGGAAGCTTAAAGCAATTTTAAAAAGTTGATTGCTCATTATGGATGGAAATGACTAAAAAATAAAATATATAATAAAACCGGAATAATAATAACAAAAATAACCAGCACTGATATTAATTACATTTTTAATAAATTATCTAAGCGATTTGTAAAAAATACATAAAAACATTGTATGATTAAGTTGTAACATGAAACTTTAAAAATAGTTCAAATTAATGATATTAGTAATAAATAGAAATTAACTGGCTGCTGGAGCATAAATATGTAAATGTAGATAAAGAATACATTAAGAAACTTTAGATATATCAAAAGAATAATTGTCTGTTGGGACCAAACATAAGTACGAGTCCACCCAACCAAGTCCCATATGCTAATAATTATCCTGCCGTATTCAGGCGCGCGCACACAGATATTTACAGGACCACATGGCAGATGTCCACATGGGTGCATGTACATAAAGAGCAGATAAACATCACATTATAACGGCTTCCAACCAAGGATGTCTTTCCAATTCCCAACTCGATTAAACGATAGTTTACTCAACTCAGAGAGAGAGAGAGAGAGAGGGGGGGGGGGGTGCGGGGTTCGTTCTCATAGCAGTTGATAGGGTTAAAGTAGAAGAGGACTAAAGCAACAAGCAGCTATTTAAGAAGGAACCAACCAATGAAAACTCCCGTGATCAATTAGCTACAGTATATGCTGCTGACCTCTTTGCATGACAAGAAAATGTTATTTGAAATCTTAAATCTCAATGAAACTTTTCCCTGATGAACTATAGCTGCGGTATATACTGCTAACTTTTGGCATGAGAAAAAAAAATGCTACTTGACATGTTAAATCTGACTGAATTTTAAAACGTTGAATTAAAATTTTGATTTCTAAGAACTTCATCACACACAACTTAAATTATAATACATTTAAGAAACAACTGCTCATTCTATCTTTCCCAAAATATATTCTATTTTTCTTTCTTTCTTTTCTTTTAGAAGACCTAAATATCTTCTAAATCTCTAACAGACCAATTTATTCTGTATGGGTTTTCCAAGAACAGACATCAGCCACCACAAGATTATTTGTTTTGTGTCTCTGCACATCTAAAGCTATGAAACTTAATCTATGCCTCGTAAACCAGTAACTATGTCAATAAGTAACAAGATCAAATCAAAGGATATAAGGAACAACATAACCGTCAATTTCATCTTAATACCTGGGGTGAGGGATAGATAGTAAAACCGAGTTTTGATTTCTTTCCATAATCAACAGACAGCCTTTCCAACAGCAAGGAACCCAAACCAGATCCAGTACCACCACCAACAGCATTGAAAACCAAGAATCCTTGTAAGCCAGTGCAATTGTCTGCTAATTTTCTAACACGATCCAGGCAGAGATCTACAATCTCCTTCCCCACTACAAATCATAGAAACCATCTTAAGACCGGAATTAAATCAAAAACAATGGATCCTTTTCTGATGAAAGGAAAGACGGAAAAAGGTAACTGAGTGAGGATTGTGATACCAGTGTAATGTCCTCGGGCAAAGTTGTTGGCAGCATCTTCTTTGCCAGAAATGAGCTGCTCTGGGTGAAAGAGCTGGCGGTAAGTTCCGGTTCTAACTTCATCAATGACAGTGGGCTCAAGATCCAGAAAGATAGCTCTCGGGACATGCTTGCCAGCACCAGTTTCGCTGAAGAAAGTATTGAACGCATCATGGGCAACACCAACCGATGAATCACTGTCACAACAAATGAAACCGTAGGATGTCAGAAAGAAGTTCTATTAGATGAACCACAACAAATCTGATTATTTCCTAAGTAATAAGATTTTAGATTAGTATATGAAAGTATCAAAAGGAAAAAAATAAACAGGGAACTCTGGTTTTTTCGGACAGTTCATTAACAAAGTTAAATAAATACCATTCCTAAGTAATTAAGATTTTACATTAGATTAGTATATGAAAGTATAAAAAAGAAAAAAAATCAGGAATTTGATTCTTTTGGAACAATAATTCACTAACCAAATACAACCATGACAGAGATACTAAATTATTTCATTTAAAACAAAACAATTTCAAATAAAATCATTCTCTCCTTATTTGAAACATTCTTCCCAAACCAAAGGCAAGACGCAGAGAAGCAAGTGTATCTAGTGAAAGGTTAGAAACACAATTTCCGCCACAATATCTAGTCTGCCTCAGACATTCAACAATTAAAACTCCAAACAGATATCACTTTAACAAGATCGCATGTCCCCAGATCTATTTCTAAACAACTAGACAAATATAACAAATTGAGAAAACCAAAAAAAAATTATTGAGAAAAGGAGAAAATAATGCTCCCCTCATATCTCTCACCAAGAAAACTTATAAATTGCGCAGGTCCAAGAACATAAAAGAACCAAAATCTTAAATCATAGGTTAAAAAATAAAAATCTAGTGGCAAGAACTATACATTTTTCATTATAAAGGAGACCAAGTTTTCATAAGCTGCCCGCATTTCTTGTTAATAATTTCAGTTTTTTTTAACTGAACCCACGTTCACTGTGAACATGGGCATTCACAGTGAACGTGAGTGAAACGTGGAGGAGTGCCCACGTTCATGTGGAGTGCGGGAGATTTTTTGGGAATCAGTTTTTCCTTTTTTCTATAAATAAAAAACAACAAAAAGAGGTGACTCACTTGAGCCACCCACAAAAAAATTCCTCCTGTGTTCTTCCTATTATTGTTTTAGTTCCCATTTCTGAGAGTCATCCGAGCTAGCGTCGGATCAATTGGTATCAGAGCTGCTAATGTCTCGCCGTCGTGGTACATCTTCCTCGCCGCTCCGCCGATCCCGTCTGGACGACGACACGCCTATGGGAGGCGACGGCGGGCACGCGAGCGGATCCGGCGGGTGGCGGGTCAGGAGGACTCGTCATACACCGGGTTACAAAGGAGATCAGCAGCAGCGGGTCGTTCCCGATGCTCACCAAGTCCAATTACCATGATTGGGCGGCACTCATACGCGTTATGTTGCAGGCGCGGGGCCTGTGGCTTGCCGTGAGCGTCGGCACTGACGATTACACCAAAGATCGCATGGCGCTCGAGGTGATCACCAAGGCAGTGCCACCGGAGTTGATGGGGACCATCGCAAGCAAGGCGTCAGCGAAGATCGCGTGGGACTCGTTGCAGCTGCGCAACGTCGGCGCCGATCGCGTTCGCAAGGCGCGAGCGAGCACGCTCCGGCGGGAATTTGACGCGCTCAAGTTCCGCGACGGGGAAACGGTGGACGAATTCGGCGTGCGTATCTGCCGACTCTCGACACAACTCGCGACGCTCGGCAATGGCTACACCGAGGAGGAAATCGTTCGTAAGTTTTTGCAGGCAGTACCGCCCAAGTTCGAGCAGATCGCCGCCTCCATCGAAACCTTGCTCGACTTGAGCGAGGTGACGGTCGACGAATTGATTGGCCGCCTTAAAGCCACGGAAGAGAGGCTCGGCGGCGGAAGCAGCGGCGACGGCGACGCGCTGGCGAAATTGAACCTGACGGAGGACGAGCTGGTGGCCCGACTGTCTTCGCGTCTCAAGATGACGGGCAATGGGGGCCCGGAACGCTCGAAGGAGGCGTCGTCAAGCGGAAGGAAAGGTCGTGGCCGCGGGCGCGGTCGCGGTCGAGACAGGGGCAGGCGCGGCGGCGGCAACACCAGTCGCGACGGCCAAGGCGTGGCTGGCGACGAGTGTCGCTACTGCGGCAAGAAGGGCCACTGGGCGCGCGAGTGCAGGAAGAAGAAGAGAGATGAACAGACACATTCGTCGCAGGTGGAGGAGGAGGTGGAGACCACCCTGATGGTGGCAAGGGCCACCCTTTCCGATGAGGAGGCACTCCAGGAGATGCCCGCGGTGAAGGCGGCGTCGTCATCGACCGTCCACCTCGACGAGAGCAAGCTGTTAGTGCAACTCGGAGAGAAGGGGGAGCACGGCTGCACACGCTGGATCCTCGACACGGGCGCCACCAACCACATGACAGGGGAGAGCGCGGCGTTCGCCGACCTCGACACGCGCATTCACGGCTCGGTCCGTTTCGGCGACGGATCGGTGGCGAGAATTGAGGGGCGCGGCAAGGTGCTCTTCAAGCTCAAGGACGGCGGTCACAAGGCGCTTGCCGGGGTGTACCACATTCCGCGTCTAACAGCGAATATCGTCAGCATCGGGCAACTGGACGAGGACGGCTACAGGATCGCGCTGCACGGCGGCATCCTCAGGATCTGGGACCCGCAGGGGAGGCTGCTGGCAAAGGTGCGGCGCACGGAGGATCGCCTGTACATGCTGACACTCGACATCGGCAAGCCGGTGTGCCTGGCGGCGCAAGGGTCCAGCGCGGCGTGGCGATGGCACGCGCGTTACGGACATCTGAACTTCAGGGGACTCCGCCGACTCGCACAGGAAGATATGGTACGTGGCCTGCCCTCAATTGAACACGTTGACGAAGTGTGCGACAGCTGCTTGGCAGGCAAGCAGCGCAGGCTGGCGTTCCCGAGCGAGGCGGCGTACCGAGCGCAGCATAAACTGGAGCTCGTGCATGGGGATTTGTGCGGGCCAGTGACGCCGGCCACTCCGAGCGGCAACAAGTACTTCTTCCTCCTCGTCGACGATCTGACCCGGTACATGTGGCTCGTCCTGCTGGAGTCCAAGGGCGAGGCCGCGACGGCGTTCAAGAAATTCCAGGCGCGGGCCGAGGCAGAAGCTGGAAGAAGACTCAGTACCTTGCGTACCGACCGCGGTGGCGAGTTCACTGCGGGAGCCTTCGCCGACCACTGCGCCAAGGAGGGGATTCTGCGCCACCTCACTGCCCCGTACACTCCACAGCAAAACGGGGTGGTGGAGCGACGCAATCAGACGGTCATGGGCATGGCGCGCAGCATGATGAAGGCCATGTCTATGCCGGGCTGGTTCTGGGGGGAGGCAGCATCCACGGCGGTGTTCATCCTGAACCGTTCAGCAACCCAGAGCGTGGACGGCAAAACTCCGTTTGAGGTATGGCATGGAACCAAACCTGCCGTTCATTTTTTTACGCACTTTTGGCTGTGTCGCGCATGTCAAGCAAGGTAGCAAGCGGCTTGCCAAGCTGGAGGACAGGAGTACGCCCATGGTGTTCGTGGGGTATGAGCCGGGTTCCAAGGCCTGGCGATTCTGCAATCCAGCGACGCGCCGTGTCACGGTGTCCCGTGATGCGGTGTTCGAAGAAGATCGGCCCTGGGACTGGGGCCAGGAAGCCGTTTCCGCGGCGAACGGAGGCGAGGATCCATTTCACATCGAGTTCATCTCTATTGGGGGTACGATGCGCCAAGACGGTGGGGCGACTGTGCCCGACACGCCTTCGACGGTGTCTGCCCCGCGCTCGCCGTCAAACATACCACGCGCGGCACTGTCCTCGTGCGGGTCAGAGCCCCACACGCCACCGGCTACTGGGATGAGGACGTCACCATTGGCAACGCCACCGCTCGATGCCGACCATGATGATGCGCCCTTGCGGCTCCGGGCTATGCACGACATCATCGGCCCAGGGACGCCGCCGGGGCTGGCAGAGCGCGAGCTGCAGGAGGTTCCTGAAGAGGTGCTCATGATGGTGATCGGCGACGAACCAGTCACGGTAGAAGCGGCCAAGCAGGAAAAGGAGTGGCGCGTGGCGATGCTCGAGGAGATGGTATCGATCGAACAGAACAAGACCTGGACCCTGGTCGAGCTCCCGAAGGGTCACCGCGCCATCGGCTTGAAGTGGGTGTTCAAGCTGAAGCGTGACGAGCGCGGCGACATCGTCAAGCACAAGGCGCGGCTAGTTGCAAAGGGGTATGTGCAACGGCAGGGCATCGACTTTGAGGAAGTATTCGCGCCGGTCGCAAGAATGGAGTCTGTGCGGCTGGTCCTGGCGGTGGCTGCACACAATGGGTGGTTGGTGCATCACATGGACGTGAAGTCCGCGTTCTTGAACGGGGAACTCGCCGAGGAAGTCTATGTGACCCAGCCGCCGGGTTTCAGTGCTGAAGGCAAGGAGCACATGGTGTTGAAGCTGAACAAGGCGCTGTATGGGCTGCGACAGGCGCCACGGGCTTGGAACGCGAAGCTTGACACCAGTCTGACTGAACTTGGTTTTCGCCGGTGCAAATCGGAGCATGGCCTGTATACTCGAGTCAGAGGAGGCTCCAGGCTTGTTGTTGGCGTCTACGTCGACGATTTGCTGATCGTGGGGGAGTCTGCGCCGGAGATTGAAGTGTTCAAGACCGAGATGAAGACGGCGTTCCGCATGAGTGATCTAGGGGTGCTGTCGTACTACCTCGGAATTGAGGTGAAGCAAGGCCGCTGGGGGATTCAGCTATGCCAGAGCGCATACGCCGTGAAGCTACTAGAGAAGGCCGGCATGGGGAGCTGCAACGGGTGCGCGACGCCCATGGAGACGCGCCTGAAGCTGTCCAAGAAGAGCACGACGTTGCCGGTCGATCCAACTCAGTATCGCAGCCTAATCGGCAGCTTGCGGTACTTGCTCCATACGAGGCCCGAACTGTCGTTCAGTGTTGGATACTTGAGTCGGTTCATGGAGGAACCAAGGCAAGAGCACATGGCGGCGCTAAAACACTTGCTGCGACATGTGGCGGCAACAATAGAGTACGGGATTCAGTACAGGCGCGACACTGGCGAGCTCGTGCTGGAAGGATACAGTGACAGTGACATGGGCGGCGACATCGACGATCGCAAGAGCACGACGGGCGTGATCTTTTTCCTTGGTGGGAACCCTGTGTCATGGCTGTCACAGAAGCAACGGGTGGTGGCGCAGTCGTCGTGTGAGGCCGAGTACATGGCAGCTGCGGCGGCAGCTTGCCAGGCGGTCTGGCTCAGACGCGTTCTGGAGGAGATCACAGGAATTCGTGTCGCGGCACCAATCATCAAGGTTGACAACCAAGCGGCCATTGCATTGGCGAAAAATCCAGTGTTACATGACCGCAGTAAGCACATCGACGTGAAATTCCATTTCACTCGAGAATGCCTGGAACGTGGGACATCGAGCTGGCACACACGGGCACAGCGGAACAACTGGCTGATGTTCTGACAAAGCCACTGGGAAAACATAGGTTCGAGGAGCTCCGCGAAAAGATCGGCGTCATGAAGATGCAGCAGATCAAAAGCAAAAATTAGGGGGAGATTGTTAATAATTTCAGTTTTTTTTAACTGAACCCACGTTCACTGTGAACATGGGCATTCACAGTGAACGTGAGTGAAACGTGGAGGAGTGCCCACGTTCATGTGGAGTGCGGGAGATTTTTTGGGAATCAGTTTTTTCCTTTTTTCTATAAATAAAAAACAACAAAAAGAGGTGACTCACTTGAGCCACCCACAAAAAAATTCCTCCTGTGTTCTTCCTATTATTGTTTTAGTTCCCATTTCTGAGAGTCATCCGAGCTAGCGTCGGATCAATTCTACCATTGTTTTCATATTTATATCATATTTCAATGATGAAACTCTCAAATTCACAATTCGGACTAATGCTAACCGAACCCTAAATCACATTCCAAACTAACTAAAAGATAAACAAGTGAATCTTACAAATAAACGCAATTCTCAAATCAACCGTTTCACCTTACGATTTTAACCGAATTCTGCTGTATTGAGACAAAAATGGGCAATAAATCACTCAAGTTCGACCAAAATAAAACAAAAAAATGAAAAAAAATAAAAATAACTGGGAGAAAAGAGTGATTTTTGATCGGAATGAGACAAACCTAGGCATCATCCCATCGGGCTGAATCCCATGTTCGAGGCAGTACAACTCCCAACATGAATTCCCCACTTGAATCCCCGCTTGCCCTATGTGAATACTGATTATTTCTCTCATCTTTATCCCTGTCCCTCAATTCTCAAACCCTAACCCTAACTTTTCTTCTCTCTTCTCTCTCGTGCTAAGAGGGAAGAAAATGAAGGGATGCGAATGAGAGAAAAGGCAGGGGAGGCTTCTTTTGTAATAAAATAATTTGCTGAGGGGAGAAATAAGAAAATTTAAATAAATTAATGAATTATTTTGTGGAGCAGAAGCTTAAATGGAATTTGATAACGCTTTTTCGAGCCCGGAATTTTGGGCCCACTCCGCGGTTGGCCGGCGAAGTCGCTGGCCTGGTGTAATGACCATAATGCCCACGAGATTTCAAGATTTCAGCGAAAATGGGGTGGTATTTTGGGAAGGATGGGAGATTCCGTGATGAGCTGTTTCCGGCTTGTTATTATTATGACAAAAAATCAATCAGCATATTTTTTTTTTTCTCTCCTTCTTTTTTTTTTTTTTTTTTGATTTTTAGTTTGATTCTGTTTTTATGTATTATTTGGTATTTAATTTACTGAGGCTGCGGGATGCTTAATAAAATCACGAAATTACGTTATTTTATGTGAATTTTGAAAAAAAAAATAATAATAAGTCATGATATTTTTTGAGTATTTAGTTACATAAGAAAATATGAAAATTTTTTAAAATCATGATTTTAAAATTTTCTAGTCCAAATAAAAAGTTTAAATTTCATTATGATCTTGCTGAGGCACATGGTTATTTTTCTATTTTGACTTGATAACTTTTTAATCTTTAAAATTTTAATTCTATAACTTTTAAATCTATAAAACACTAAAAAAAATCCGAAAATTTTAAACATCCAAACGCGGCTTTAATAAACTTTGATCACTGAAAGATTTGAGCCGTTACATGCAAATTCACGTTTTGTCTGTTCCATTTGTATCTTTCTTCAACATGTCAAACACAAAAAAAATAATAAAAAAGAAATAAATAGATTAACTAATTATATTTTTAATAGATTATTAGGTTAACCTATTCTCTTAACCCCTCCTCCTTATATCGATGCCAAACAAGGCCTTAAGCATCAATTTTGTCTGAAATTTTTATAATTTGGGCGAAGAAATCAACGTGGCTGTGTAGAGTGTGAAATCTTTTCTCTCTTGATTAGTCATACAAAGATCAGTGATCAGCGAACCACTGGCCTTCTATTGGCTGATTGAAATTTAAATATTTGTTTCTTAAGGGGGTAGTCATGCCTCTCTTACAGGCTATCTCTAACTCATTATTTCAAATAGAATTAGTTTTTCGTCAAAATAGAATTGACGTTATATCAAATTTCCTCTTCAATTCTAATTCATTGCGCTAAATGCTACTCTAAGAAGAATATTTTTTTATCAATTCCTAATAATTAATCTATTTCATCAGATAATATTAAATCATTCAAAAAAAAATTAAATAAAAAAATCCATGCGCTGTCACTATGATGTGGCACCAAATATGACGCAATACTGTAGCTAACTCCAAACTAGAATCAGCTTTTGGCACTGGGCTGAAGCAAAATTTGATACTTAATACTCTTTTGACGATGGATTAGAGATGCTCTTATTATATTCTCAAATAGCTAATAGCAGGCCAATGGCCTGTCTCTCTTTCTTCTTTCAAAAAAAAAATATATTTTGCTCACCATATCTCTTGTTCACAGGCATCACCGCGTCATCAGAGTCATTCAGCCGGGTATAGCCCACTGAATCTCACCCGATGACTCGCCGGAATCAACGGCCCGGATGGGTGGTGAGCAAAAAAAATTCCCCAACATGCATCAGTACTTCAAAGTTGTCATAAATCAGCCAAGTGGCATACAGCCTGTATCCACAGATAAAGCTGCAAACTTGCTGCATGCTCTCTCTCTCTCTCTCTCTCTCTCCTCTCTCTCTCTCTCTCTTCTTCCAGCTCCTCCTTGATGTAAGACGACATGTTTCTTTCAGGTTTTATTTGGATTTGTCTTGAGAGTGAAAACGTGCAATATAAAATGGAGGTGTGAAATGTGAAACCTTAAGTAAAAAAATTGAGATTAGTACAAATAAATTACAGTATTTAGTTATAGTGAAAAAATATATTGTATTTTACGATATTTAGTTAGTAATGTGAAAGTGTAAATGAAAAAATTGATCACAAAATTAAATTTTAGTGATTTAAATAATATTAATATTATTAAATTAATTTGCTATTAAAAATTAAATATTAAATAATAATAAAATATTAAACTAATAATAAAAATATAATATTAAAATATTAAAACTATAAATTATTAAAATAACGATAAAATTATTTAAAATTATTAATTATTGAAGACCTCTTACTAATATTATTATTTTTATTATTAAAATAATAATAAAAATTATATAAAAATAAACTATTAGTAAATTATTAAATATTAAAAATTAATTAATTTTAAAAAATATTAATCACGATATTAATCATTAATATTTTAATTT
Organism: Agave tequilana; assembly: GCA_038442645.1. Taxonomy (NCBI): domain Eukaryota; kingdom Viridiplantae; phylum Streptophyta; class Magnoliopsida; order Asparagales; family Asparagaceae; genus Agave; species Agave tequilana. The sequence continues at coordinate 44,721 of JAVJIF010006138.1, forward strand.
ATCAAATATTTAAAAAATAATTTTAGCACTTGGAAGTGGAAAAATGAAGATGTAAAAGTGAGAAATGAGAGTGGGAAAAAATACAAGTGAGATGTGAATCCCACTTTTCCACTTGCACTTTTACCGTTGAAACAAACGATATAAGTGGAAAAAAAATTTCTCATTTGCACTTTTTTCTCCCTTTTCCACAAAAAAACACACCCCCCCCCCCCCCCCCCCCCCACACCCCCCAAAAAAAAAAAAATAATAATTAAAATGAAAATGAAACAGAAAACTCCCATCATTTAAAAGCTAGGATTCTAAAATACTGGTCAAAAAATGCAAGTTAAGATGTCAATATTATAGATGGCAACAACAAGATAAGATGTTAATTAATCTTCAGTGATGAGGAGGACCACTTCTTAGTGCAACATGCTTCTGAGTTTCAATCAAGACTGAGACCCACCATCTGCTGCACCAAATAAAGCCATGATGGGCCTTTGCTCACAAGATCATTTTACTTTACCTTTTAAGTGCATATCAAAATCACTGGGAGAGTGAGAGAGAACCTTTGCTGCTAGCAAATGACAGTGTGTTCCACACTTGTGAAGCAAGTGCTTTAGTAGAGAAGAAGGCTGAAGCTGACCACTTGATACAATATCTTCTTCTTTCTCATGTTGCATGCAGTCTTGCCCTAAAAGAGCACAGGGCGAAGAAGAGGCTATTTCCGCGACTCAAACCCGTGACCTGTGAATCGCAATGGAGCAACCAAACCATTGCGCCAAGCTTTTCCTGCACTTGTGTATCAGTAACATGTAAGATATTTGAATCCAAGCTATTGCTTCTTAATATAGATCTCAATTAGGAGAACAAAAGAGAACAAACAAGCAACAGTGAATGTTAGGGGGATAAGCAGAACTCAATTGACTTTGTTTCAAATAAAAAATGAACATAGAACAATTGAGGAGCATTTATCACTATACTCAACAAGTCATGCAAGCATACTATTACCCTCAAACTCTTTTAAGGCCTTATTATAGAGAAGGCACCCACAAAGGGTGCTGAGTATGATGCCAGCAGGATGGTGTACTTGGAATAATATAAAGTACTCACCATACACTATATAATAATTGAAGCAATCTCATTACATTTTTTTTTAAAAAAAAATAAAGATAAGGATCAATATCAATAGTTTGCACAGAGTACAGACGGCACCAGAGCTGATGATTCCTTCTGATAAAATTTTTGTGCTGGCTCAGTATTTATCTACTCAACTCTCATTTTGCCCATACTCTAGTTGTCAATAATTTAGCAACTACCAATCATTTGTTGCTAGTTTAAACCAAGTAAGAGAACTGTTAGCATGTGCATGCTCAGATTTCACTGGGTTTTCCTCCTCTGTATTTATTTTCTTTTACAAGCGCAATATGCACTGTAGTTATCTATAAAGAATCCCCATATATTCTTTATAATATATGCTTCTCTATAAAATGCTTTCCTCAGAATAACAGGACAAGAGCTGAGCTTATGTACCACTTTTTCGGACATAGGTGTATTATAAACTATTTTTCTGCCAGGTTTTAGAAGCATATCTCGATTATGATTAAACGGCCGACTGAAGGCTGGTGATACCTGACAAGGAAAGTGGATATTTACTATGGTTTACTCCTTCCACTTGGCAGGAAAGCCAAATGACAAAGAAATGCCTCACAATATCACGAGATAAAAGGCGAGGGGGCAATTACCACATCCAATTCCAGCACCTGCATTCCCTGTGCTTTTGCTAAGTTCATGACCACCTGAAGTCAATAAATCAACAGGTTCAGTGTTCATGAAGCTGAGGCAATAGAAATACAATTAAACATAGTTTCTACAGTAATATAGGCATAAATAATGATTAAATTTATTTTACAACACCAACAAATTTACTCTATACAGAGTATGATTAAATTTATGCATTTTGAGCTCTCATCTGAGTTAAACTATGAAGAACTGTTTTGAACACGAGAACCGATGGTCTCTCATGAGTCAATATATGGGATGAGGTTTTTGAATTTCTCTATACGGGCTTGCTGCATGACCCAACACAAGAATCCCCTTTGCTTCAATTATCCACAAAGTAAAGAGAGGGTGCCTAACAGATATGAAAATGAAGACATCAAATTTCTAAAAGAAGCGGAAAAGTGACCAATCATTTTATGTCAGCTGAATGGAATTAGGTCATTTCTCATTTCAGTTTTAACCATGAGAAATTTTACGATAACAGTCATCCTTTTACTATCACTGTATTTGATCGGACAGCTCTAATACCATCTTGGCAAGTCCAGTTTGGTAAAGCCATAAGAATCTAAACAAAATAATTAGTTTCTAACGAATGATTCATCAAATAAGAACAGCCACCACATCCATATTATCAAGAAAGCATTCTCAGTCTGACAATCACACTCTTAAGATGAAAAGCTGTTGATGATGATGGCTAGAACTTCCAGCGCAACATCAGCAGTTTTCCATCAAGAGGCTGATATTGCCTAACTACAGATGGAAACCTGATATGGCAAGCATCATGGGAGGATTTACAGGAAGGCCCGTCTTTCCCTATAGAAAACCATAGCAGGCTTCAAGCTAAAAATGTGAGACAGTGCATCATGGATCTGGTGCCATCGTCCTAGAATGTTAATCCATCAACATAATCAGAGTGGTATCAACAGAATCAGAGCTTTTGCCAAAGATGCACCAAGATACTGACACTCTCACCACCGTATTCGTGCTTATGCACTTCAGAGCAAAGACACCCTTATCTTCAATTGTCTATCATTATATTCTAAAATTTCAATGTCTCTCTCTGTGCCCCCCCCCCCCCCCCCCCCCCAACCCCTTTCTCCTCTCTGCCACGCCATATTTAGCAACGTGTTTAAGACCAGCATTTAGTCTTCACCATTTGACTCTTCTCCAAGGTCAAGGGAAATGCAGGACGACCAATTACAAAAATTTAATAAAACTGTTTATCATGTATGTCTCATGATTCACATCTATGATCTAGCTAGGACTTCTCAAGTAAAATGGATTTAAAGAGAAACTTCATGTGATGCTTAACAGAAAAAACTGCCAGAAAATTATTAGAATCACTATTACCATTCTTACAAAAATTTGTTGTGTCAGACATGCAGAGACTACACAACACAGGCACGTATCGCACGATTCGATACAGTTCGTGTTAGGAAAAAAAAGGAAAGCAAATATGGTGCTGTTGTATTAAAAGAAGGTAAAGGGTTACACAAAATATTTAGAAAGAATCAGGAAGGGAAGAATAGAAACATAAAGGGCCATTCAATTTATATTTTTCACTTTCCAGGGTCATCAAAACCCATTTTATGCTCTTGATTTAAAGTATGCCGATATTATGATAGATAGAGAAAAAGTGGGGTTCAAGAGTGCTTTTGTATCCTTCTGCCAAGAAATTGCCATGTAGGACACTTTAGGACACTCAGACATTTGGCCCCCATGTCCTACCAAGTTGATTACCATTACACATTAGCTAACAAAATCAACCTTTGCAACCATGGTCCTATTATCTCTTTTATCCCTTAACTTCCTTTATTTCTTCGTTCTTACTTATTTTAATCATTCTTCATTATAAGTTACAATTAACAAAATAAGATGAGGAAAATTAGTTTATGCTAGTTTCTGCAACAATGATACTAAGCCAATATATGGGCTGGTGCCCAAGACTCCTCCGACTTTCCTACCTCTCACTTTTCTTAATGTTCTCACTTAAAGTATCCCATTCTAAACCTCTTGTCCAGATTTCTGACCCCAACCCTTCACCCAGTTTCCCATCTTCCACCATAACCCAAATAATGTTTGCTCATTACCATCAAACACCTCTAATACCCGGACCGGTAACAGCTTCAAAATCAGACCTGCAAGAGATTCCTTAAGCCAAGAAGCATGCTTGTCATCTTGGAGCTGTAAGAAGCTTTAGATTGTCGCCTCCCACTCATAACAATGGACAACAGGTGAAACACTGGGGAGACCATTAATTCCTCTTGAAAGAGTCGACGGTGATCCTTCATTTAAAGTTTCTACTATTTCATTTTATATAGCATAAAGTACTGTATGTCAAGTACTACTGAAATGCATTCTTACTTTCCAGTTTTTTACAGACCTTGCCGTCATAAAATTTCAGTACCTAAAACCCAAATTCAAAATTTCCTTCATTTATCCTAACCCTACTTAATCCTAAGGGTTGTCCACCCTGGCCTACATAATTGCATCAACGACCCTCCTTAATGATCATCTAACACAAATGTCCTAGTTGCCTTGAAAACATTAATCCATGAATAAAGCTATCCACTGCGAATTGGCGAATATCATAAAAGAATCAGCAAGAGGACAGACACTTAGAACAGTGAATATATGTAATTCCCAGACTGAGAGACAACAACCTTGAGGAATTTTGTCCCATGAAAGCCAGAATTCAGGCAGCCAAAAGTTGAGTGTGAATGTGGGTCATCAGAAGCACATATCAACCAAATTATAAAAGATTTAATGTTAATGTGGCAAATGTACTGTCATAATGCCTATTTATATCATAAGTCTTTTTTTTGGACCGTAAATATGTCTGTAAATAGGCAAAAGTTTTGAAGATTCAGTTATAATAGAAAATTAGGTTCGACAGGGCAGCAAATTCTTCTTACTAAAGCAGTCAACAAAACAAGTAGATTAGCATAACAAACAAGTACATAGCATAACATGAATAACTATAGCAAGGATCTAAAACCAAAAAAATTGCAAAAACATGGCTTTTGCATGAAAGAATCATTCCACTTCAATTTATGTGAGTTAAATACGTTCCACATGGAAAGTAATAAATAATTAATCATATGCTGTAACTTGCAAATGCCTGACACTGAAGAATTATATGCAGAAATGTCAAAATAAATGATTAAAGAAAATAATAAGTATACCTCTGCCAAGGTCATCAGGATCAGCATGAACAACAACCACCCTACCCAATATCGAATTTGGCCCACTTAGTGGGATCTTACGAAAAGGAAGAGAAAGAACTATCAGTTAAGGTGACATATAGTCTAAAACAAATGGAAATTACAATAAAATATCCATTTAACCGACTTGATATAATAAAATCTGCAAGTCCTTCAAGCACACATCCGCAATTCCTGACACATGGATATTCCAATTTTTAAAAACAGAATTTTTCACAAAACAAAATTTTGTAGATAAATATCAGAATGGATGTGATACTACGCTAACCATCTTGGTCAGCCACTATGTTACCCAGGTCACCCGCTTGTCGTTCTTCGTCTCCCAGAACCCAATGAAGCTTATTCTGAGGATTAAAATGTGGTCCTGCACAGAAAAGGGTCAACCTATTTGATGCCAAGAACATATTGCCCACAATATAGTGAAATTTAAGAACTTGAAAGTGCAGATGTTTATATCGTCTGGGAATATGAAAGACAGAGAACTTAGGAAAGATGTAGATGCTATCTGTAGATGCTTCAACCGGTGTATCAAAAACATCCAACTTTTCCAGGGCTGTATTTCAGAACTACGCTAGTATGGTTTTCACATTCTGGCATTATCTCACTCCTAACCTGACACATCCTATTTTGCAACAGCTTTATATTTCAATGTCCTGTTCTCCACTATTTCCTCCTGTATACACTTCCTTTATCTTGGAATTTTATGATCCGTAAGAATAACTGTTGTAATTGTCAGTTGGACAACCTTAAAGGAACTAATATGTCAAATCATCATGAAAATTTAGAGACTAGTTGTTAGTAGATACAGAGCACAGAAAAAGTACAGAAGAAGTGAGTGATTATTGTTGAGCTGGATTCGGTCTATGGGATGAAGAGGTTAGTGAAATTGTAGCATCGCCCAAAAATAAAAGGTATATAAGGTTTATACATATAAAGTGGTTACCAACATTGCAAGTGTAATGCAAGGGATGATGAGGATTCAACTTACATCACAAAAAAGTTATAATGCTGACGTTAAATGGTGTAAGCTACCTTGCATCAGCACACAACACTTTAGTGACCATAAGAAGGGAAGATGCAATGATAAGAGAAGACAGAGAATCAAGATTGTAAAAATAAGAAATGAGATGTTCTGGGATAGATAAAACTGAATGATCATTAAAACCACAAGCTCTCAATATTGAGTCAGAGAAACAGTGTGTGGTCTATTTTTGTTGCAATCCACCAAAACATTGCAAATAATCAGATTCGTTGTTTTCTTTCCAAAGATTATAATTCCTTGTTACAGGCTATTTAGATTTATGGAAATTTCCTTATTTTGATGTTTTTAAGCCATCAGCCTGGTGGCTGCCAAGAAGCCTGCCTACTCAGCGTTGGGGCCCAGACTTGGGTATCTTGCAACTTTCTAAAGCGGACATGTGACAAATTCTTAACAATACATGACACGTGTGTCAAAATATGCCTGACACGAAATGGCTTCACGATAGGAGTGCCCATACTACACAGGTTTTTATCAAGGCTTTTATTTACATTGGAAAATTAAGAACATTAATCAAAGTGAAAAGGCAATAAAGTTGGTAAACTCTTTAATTAGATTAGTTACCTAATTAAAAGTCACATTGATTTATGTATTAGGAGTTCTATAGTTACCTAATTAGAAGTCATATTTCTTTATGTATTTAGAGTCATACTCATATTATGGATTGTAATTGTATCTGTCTATAAATACGAATATAGAAAAAGGACTCATGAAGAACTCGCTCAAACATTTTCTTCTAAAATTCTGATATGGTATGAGAGCAATGTTCATGATACGCAAAAAAATAAGTTTATGTTTATCATGAACGGTAATCATCGGATATTGTTCATACGGTTATTGTTCATCCATTAAAAAAACTAGCTGACTTCAAATTTCAAAACCCTAGGCGTCTCCTTGATCAAAAATCGTAGTCGTCGTCAGCTATCACTTCATTTACTACTTTACGCCACCAACTGTTCTTGCCCTATTGTGCAACCTATGCTACCTCTATTCTATTCTAGCAGCCATGTTTGCCTACGATGGTCTTATCGAGGCTCTGATGTGCTCTTTAAAGTCCTGTCATTATTGCTATGTTCTATTGTATACCCGATTTACTTATCTAATCCTCTACTACTGTTACATAAATATCTACAATGTGGACTGTTAATATTCTCTGTAACTACTATTGGCTAGCTATCTTTTTATCTAACTACTTTTCTACTATAAGATCATCTTATCCTTCATTTACTTCTTGTACTTCAAGTTTTTTCATTGGTGTTAGTGTTGCAAAAAGTTTTGTCATCTATCATCTATTGATTTTGAGAATCTCTTAAAATCTTCTCTTACTAAGTTTGCCCTCAAACTTTGATATGACATTATAGCCTCTTAAATTGTTTTCGCTGATTGTCATTTTCAAACTATCCTTGAGCCTGCGTTGGGTCGTGTTCATGTAGCACAAGCCAATCGTCGGGCCAGTTTTTTGCATTCGTCTTCATTTGTTGCTGTTGATTGCAATGTTGTGCTAATCTATTGTTGTTGTTACATCTTATTGTTACTGCTACTATCGACTAATCAATAACATATACCTGTTTGTATTGTCTACTGCTACTTGTTCTTTATGCTACTGATTCTCGTTATTGTTGCTGGTACACGTTCTTGTTGTTACTATCAAATCTTCTGATGGGGCTACTAACCACTTATGTTGTTGTTGCCAGTTTCTTCATGAGTATTTCTACTGCTGCAAGTTTTCTTATATGCATTATTCTTCACATTCTATTTGTCCTTTGTTTGTTACTATTTGAACTCGTGACTCAGATCAAAGATGTTCATGGTCTCATGAATATTCAGATTACTATTGCTAAAATCAAGAGGAAAATATTTTATAGATGAAGTTTTTATGTGTTTTCATTGGTGTTTTCTTGACTGAGTTTCTCTCCTTTACTGTTGAGTTTGAGGATCTCTGAAAATCTTCTCTTACTAAGTTTGAGGATCTCTCAAATCCTCGTTCAACTGAGAAACTCTAAAATTCTAATTGTATCTAAAGAGATTTTCTGTGTAGTCTGCGTGTATAATTGTTTTGATTGACAACTTCAGCATCAACATCAATGATTCAGCAGTGTGACATCATATTAGCAATTCAGTATTTATTTGTTGTTCAGTCTAGAAAATTTTTATTTAGGAAGTCTTTATTTAGTCTTTGTAACAAGCTGTGTATGATTGATATTTATACTCCAACTTGAGGGAGTGTTAAATTCTATGATAAGATTAGTCACCTAATTAGGAATCATATTATTTTATATATTAAGAGTCTTACCTAATTAGAAGTCATATTTATTTATGTATTAGGAGGCTTACTCATATTATGAGTTGTAATTGTATTTGCCAATAAATAATAATATAAAGAGAGGATTTATAAAAATAAAAAAAAAATTTGCTCAAATTTTTCCCTCTAAAATTCTGATAAAAGTTATCAAAGTTCCTACCACTGCACCGAAACTCCGAATTCTAGTGAGGGTTGAGGTTATTATCTTTGCATTCTAAGTAGGGTAATATTTTTATATTCTAAGACACCCTTGTCAATCAAGTACCCATTTTACGGGAAAATTCTGGATTTTTTGCATAGTGGTATTTTCTTTAATCCACTTTTACATGCACCCCTTGTGAGATTTGAGCCTAAGTTTCTCTGAAACTATTTTAAAGTCCCCGTTAGCGAGCGTTGAGTGTAATATTTTTTATCTTCTAAGAAGGTAATATTTTTATATTCTAATAGTTGGCATATTGGACTATTGACGTCTAGGTAGCACAAACACATCAAATATATAGTCGTGTTGGATGCATGCTAGACATGTCACACGTATCAACTGCGACACCTCTGTGTTTTATGTACTTTTTAGAATTTATTGTTTGTCAATGTTTGTGTCATGTAGCGCCCACATTAGCGTGTTTATGTCTGTTCAATAATCCTCTCACCTTCTAACCGTTCAATCTCGTCTCCCTCTAATATGCAAGGTCCTTTTGCTTGACTAGAAAATGATGTAAAAGAAAATAAAGAAAACAAATAAGGGAAATAAACACATAGATAAGTAATTTTTTTTCCTCTCACTCCCGTGACAGTCCAGTCACGAACGGTAGAACCAACTTGACCAGAAGAAACTTGTAGCTTGCATCTTCCTTAGTTTCGCTTTCTTTCAGCGGCCAAAAAAGGTAAAGAAGTTTACGCGCAGAATTTTCTTGTCTTTAACTCACCTTGTATGGAATAAACACATCATTTATTTTCAATTCACTAACAACCTGAAGTTAACAGTCTATATGTAACCATCTACATAAACCAAATACTCCAATTCTCCCTAACCATCAGTGATTGCATAGACGGTAACAATGAAGAAATAAATTTCCGTTCTTTCCTATCAAGTGGAAAAAATTAGAGGCACATATGAACTTTTCATACCCCAACCAAAGATTAGCATGTCCGCGCACTCAAACACAACACATGTCCATCCTGTGTCCGACACTAATACATGTCTAAACCATTATTAATCTTAAAAGCGTATATTAGATGAAGTATTTCATTCCCAGTATTTCATCCCCCCTTTGACAAAAGTTAATTGTTTTATAGGATATTTTCTAAAATTAGGTTCTTCAATATATGAATGACAACCCGAAACATATATTTATTTTATATGAGTTAAATATACATATTTTCAAAGGGATATACATATATAGGTGTGTCGTTGTGCCTAGGTTTTGGACAATTGTTGTGTCTGACAACCTATGCCCTTGTCAGACTACGACATTCCAGTAACCAAACAGGGATCAACATTTTTCTCTACTCACTTTCTTTCCCTCGTTTTCTCTAGAAATAAGCATGATTTAGAGTTTTCTTTAACTTATCAGCAATAGTTTCCATCTCAACATTGTCTCACTTCTCTCACATCTCTAACTGATAAGATAGAAAGTGATGATAAAGAAACAAGATGCATCATTTTGTTTCATTTCCAATATCCAAAGAAAGAAGAGCACAATGTGCCAACATGAGCACTGACACAACAAATTCTAAAAGAATACACATGACATAATATTGACATGATAAAATTGTCATGTCTAATATGTGCTTGTTACGACAGAGACACATAATGGAATAATGGTTTAAAATCTTAGAATCAGTATCGGTATCGGCCAATAGTTTCTAATATCAAAATTTTGAATACCAATCATTAGCAATATTGGCCTTGGTATCGGCCAATATTATAGAGTTAATATCGTATTGGATACCTCAAAACTAGATACAAGATTGTCGACATATATCGGAATTGGCCGATATTTGAAACCGTAAATGAAAGTCTACATGCTCCATAGCCACTATCTGCATTGAAGAAAGGCTCAATGGCAAGTAAAATTTAAATCTCAATTTTCCGTGTTTTTTCTATTTTCTTATATTATTAATCAATAATCAAACAAGTAAAACCATATTTTTAATCAGCTTACTTTCATTAGCTTTCCTTCACTTTCAGACCTGGATTTCATCTATTAGTCAGCAATCACAATTAAAAATATCCAGGGCACAATAGTTATCAAATGCATCAAATGTTGCAAGCAATAGAAAGAAGATAAAATACTTCCCCAAATGGAAGAAGTTCCAAAATGGATTAGCCACAGATTTCTTTTTGTTTTTCTCTGTAAATGAGTCAAATCCAAATTCCCAGTTGATGAGCCACGAATACCAAGTAAACCTAAAACAAGACCGATACACTTCTAACGGGTTGTCGTAGTTGAATTCCTTTTTGTTAACACATACTTAACACTTAGGCACGAAGGAAATCAGAGACACAAAGGGAGATTGAAAATTCTACCAAATGGGCTTGCAGAGATTTTGCCAAAACGTTTAGAATTATCTAAATAGTCACCAGACACCAAATTAACAATAAAAGAATTACCATGTTAACATATAAAAAAGCACAAATATTTCTAATGGGTCTCCCAAAAAACTACTGTGAATCAAATTACATAGAAATTATGCAAGAGAAAAGGGTATTACCAGTGGAATTGCAATGAGTGGATGTGGAATCATGAAGACCAGGTAAGAGTCCAGTGATCTTGCCCCTCGCCTGGGTATGTCCTGCAAAAGTTTTAAACATGAAAAGGGCTTTTCTGCTTATATTGTTCCTCTGTGAATCTGTGATGGCTTCACTCACCAGTGGCAGTGTCGTGAATAAAGTGAAGAGAGCCTCTGACGGTGCTGTTGCTGCCGCCGCCGGCGATGAGAACCACGCCTTCAGACTGCCGCCCGTTGCCATAACTGCTGCTGCTTTTGCTCACCGTATGCTTTCTTGATACAGTGGGCTCGCTTCCTGTTTTGATTTCTTTCTTGTGTTTTTCCATAAAACACCCTGGAGTTTTCTTTTTTGTGATTGCTGAGTTATGCATATTTAGAAATATAAAAATTGTAAACATATTCGTGGACAATTATAAAAAAAATAATTTTCCAATAAGTAATGAACGTTTTGAAATTTATATCGTAACGAAGTTGGACATGAATGTTTCTTATATTTGAGATAATTATTAACCAAAAGGGGTCACAATAGATATGTTGTTTACATTATGAATTATGTTACATAAACACGGTCACTACGATACGGGCACGATAAACAGATGCGTGATAAATTTTTAAAAATACACACGACATGCGTGTCATGTCAGGCATATTTCGAACACAACACAGCTCCATCATAAGAGTGTTAGTGCTACATAAATTGTGAGAGACTGATGTCAATCTCCATCTCGTAGGTATGTAATTAATCTTGTTAAGAACTTTTATCTTAAATTATAATTTGTTAGCAAAGATAAGTGAGCAATATTCTATTGAATCTCCATTTTTACCTCATGTTCTAATGTACTAGATTTGTTACAAAAGCTAAGTGAATTGTCAGTCCATGGAGTTCACACATTTCCCTATCCTAATGGGGCATTAATTTTCTAAATTGTTCCATTTTCAAAACTTGGGGACCCATGCAGACATACCCCATGCAGGTTACAAAAGTTGAGAAACAGAGCTAAAGAAAGGGTAATTGAGGTTAGCTCAAGCGGCATTACACTTCCTTCTTACAAAGCGCATTGTTGATTTGAATCTTCCCATTCGCGGTAAGGGGAGATTTATTGCGTAACAACTTGAGTTCATAGCGCACAGAGACTACTAGTAATTCGTGAATGTGCAACGTTCGCATGAAAAGCTACTAGTGGCTTTGGAGAGAGACGTGAAAGAAAAAGAAATACTATCGTCACGTCATCAGTGTATCCTGAATGTATTCAGTGCTAACAGAGCGAAGTGAGATTCATCCATAAGATCTGGGGTTTAAATCCCGATTGCACCAAATTATGGCTCATTCTCCTCAAGAAAATAGGAAATAGCCTTGAATCAAGACTTTTTTTTCAGAAGAAGATCCTTGTGAGGCACGAAGCAATATTTATCCATTTAGCAACCATCCTATATACAATAATCACCAAATGAACCATATCTGCAAGTATCAAAGAGTGAACATAAGGTGTATTCTCAATGAACCTGCATATTATTAGACCTCAACATATGTTTATATTGCTCTTGAATCAGATAAGCCAGCACATATTGTAAAAGAAATCATTGGGTCATAGGATATCCTAAATAAATAACAAAATTTTGAGGCACACAGCAAACCTCAACTACAGAGTAAATGTCTAATTAGCCAAACAAAAACAAAAACAAAAACAAAAAACAAAAACTACAGTATAAATTTCTGGAATCTTATTCTGAATTCATAAAGAACCTAGCCAGAAAGAGAGTCTCTAGTTTGAAGCTCCTACAGCCCAATGGATTTCTGGAACTTTTGGATTTGATTCAAAAAGATCCACACCATCTGCAAAATTTCCATCCACAAATCAACAAGAAAGATGTAAAGACACGAGATATATAAACGAAATATCGCGTCTCTTAGGCTTACCATGACATGGGGTGCTATCCTCACACAGTACACAGGAAATCCTGCGTAGAATTTTGTAGGTCCTCCAGTTCTCAGAGTCTTGAAAGCACAATCCCATGAACCGGTGTATGGATATTTCCCCATGGCATCCGGCTGCATCTTTTGTATTTGCGTTTTAATATAGTCAAAGGGCAAGCTGCAAGCGGCTGCACAGAAACCCGAAACAGCACTTGCTCCTGCAGGGACGAGAGGTAAGACATCAATTAATTCTTGAGGAAGAGAAATATAAAATGCTAATTGCATAAACAAACAATATGAAGTCTGTCCAATCCGTGTTGCTTGTGTACCGCCATGCTAGAGTTGTGTTGTATTCTTTCTCGAAAAATAACATTTGCCGACTTGGTTTTGTATTTATGCGGATAAAATGTGGTTATCCTACTTAACAAGAATCACTTCCGATGTATTCAATTGCAACTATCTACTGTTTCGGTATGTGACATTACAGGGTCTGCAGCTTTTGCATTTTCTTAAAAAAATAATTTCATTATAATGCAATTTCTACACAGAAAAAAAATAAGTTACAGACACAATTTTCTCCCAATCCTTTTTATTCTATTTTCAGTTTATGTTCTTCTCTCTGAGGACATTTTATGTTTTTAATGTCTTGGAATGGAGACTTAAATTGACAGTTAGTAGTTGACAGTTAGTAGTAAATTTTAGGATCAATTTATCCATGCACATATTGTTTTATGATGCTAGACTTGTCAGATTGGACAAAAAGTGTCATTCTTCCTTGCATGTAGAAAGTGTTCGCGGGCTTTAAATATATGCAAGATACAAAATACCCTACCTGCATTGCCAAGAGTTTGGCACCATTGTAAGATTATTGTCATGTTGGCAACCAGACATGATAAAGTCAATTACTCCAGTTATGGAGTTTTAAGTTGTATGACTAAGAGCTTGGATGATAATGATAATAAGAATAATATTTAACTAAAAGCATTCCTGATTGAAGTAACTGAAGTCATGTTCCATTCAATAGGATCACATCACATTTATATGGGGTGTTAACCCAAAACAATCAGCATTGGGTGATCAAAATACTTGAACCTTATGATTTTAGATTATGGTCTGAATGTAAGCCAAAAGCATGTATTATAGTTAATATCAAGGTTTAAAAATATTACCAATTCCAATATGCAACGCTAACATCGTATCGGGTTTTGGCCTACTAGAGACGATTATTGAACCCGATATTAGAATAAAGTAGCTTCATTTTGAGTTTTCCCTTAAAATTATCCAAGAAAAAAACAAGTTCAACTGCGACTAATCCTCCCTACCTCATGCTCTGACAAGCCCCACCATTATCTCATGGTTTAGACTCTTTTTTGGGCTCATTACCCTTCTCTCGAGAAGGTGAAATTATAGTGAATTAAAGTTGAAATCAAACCTTCTTGAGCTATATTATAACTATGTTGTACGAACACGACAATATTGAAATGGATACTGATGATACAAGTATTGACGGGCCTTAAGAGGCCCATCAATCCCAACCCATGAACTTTGGCCCAACCAATGAATGCCCACCAAGACTATGCAAGGACAAAGAGTGACCTGTTCCATAGATGGAATGACCCCATTACCCCCTTCTAATACCCTACCCTATACAAGGGAGACCATACCCATGAAGACATGTATGTTGCACATTTATTACTTCCACTAGTATTTACTCTTGTATTTACTGCTCATACCTCGGACTCTGATTTGACTATCGAAGGGGCTTTGGTCAGAACCAAGACCTGACCCCCTAAAGACTCTCTCTTATAGGTCACCTTAGCTCCCGAGGCACTTCACCTCCCACTTTAGAACTCTAGAATCAGAGCAGACCTCAGACTCGAACCCAGTGGGCCAAGACCCACTTTTTCCATGCTTCATCATTAGCGTCGTATGTGGGAACTTGGCAATGAATACCCATAATAACCACACTACTCATAACGACAAGACACTGTCACCCAAACCAGTGATCCAGGAGATCAGCGGCGTCCCTCGGACGCCATACACAACATCGGCATTAACACCTCGGGGTCCGAGTCATCCGAGCCCCTTGATTCCCCCATTCCCCTTCCCTCCACCTCCGATCATCCTATCGTCAGCACCAACAAGAGCTACAAATCCCCCCCCAACAAGCACAATATGTCACCGTGGAATAGTTCACTAAAGTTTAGAATCAAATGATTGCCATGCACGACATGCTTCTCAACCGAGAGAAACACTGAACAAACCATCTATCCACCCTCACCTCTGGCAGAATGAGTTCCGTCGAAGAATGAAAGATGTAGTCCCCGACAACAATCCATTGGAGGACACTGCTCACACAACCACTCCTAGAGAGGAAAGCACGAGTTGGATGAATCCACCACGAACTCAGATCTCTTCCATCGCAATGCTTATAAGCACGAAATCAGAAGGATGAAGGAATGGTTGGATCAGATGGAAGAGGGAAAGAGGAAGAGAGACGATTCAATTGAAGGTATAAGCAACCATCCCTTCATCGAAGAGGTGCTGCAGGCCAAACTCGGAGATCCCCTTGACCACGCAAGAAGTTATCAAGCCACCATGGTCCTCCACAACTTTAAGGAGGTCATCCTGTATCGAGATTTAAATCTCACCCTTAAAAAGCCGGCAATATACTGGTACAATTCCTTGAAGCCTGATAGCATCTCCAATTTTAGACAGCTTTGTTCAGTCAGCAATTCATCGCGACAAGAATGAGAAAGAAGTCGTCGGTACATCCATGTAACACAGCTACTTCTTTGAAAGAGACGTATCTGTATCAGATACTTTTCTGATATTTGGACACTCTGATATATGACAGATACTTAGATACATGTCAAATATTCCTCTAATAAGTTCTAAAATTTACAACATATTCTAGATATACCAGAGACGTGTCTTAGACGTAACC
The DNA here is from genome assembly GCA_038442645.1 of Agave tequilana. Lineage (NCBI taxonomy): Eukaryota > Viridiplantae > Streptophyta > Magnoliopsida > Asparagales > Asparagaceae > Agave > Agave tequilana. Next base: position 60,639 of record JAVJIF010006138.1, read on the forward strand.
AAGATTACAAAGTTAAACAAAAGGAAAAAAACTAAATTTGAATGAATAGTTTACAGCTCTATTACTTGTAAATGAATTGCAGTTATATAACTTGTCTAGTTTCTCAATAAGGATCATTCATATGATTATTAATTTATACGTGTCAAAAAAGTTTTATAATATTTAGGATATTTTGTTCTTTTAATTATAGTAACCTTATGAATTCATGTTATAGATAATGAACCTTCAGACACACAAATAAGTATATTTTAATTATTGTGTATTTATACATATATGGGGTCATATTTTTATCCCAAATCTACATATGTGTACTGTATATTACTTGTGCGTGTCTATATATATGGATACACACAACAATGCAATTATATACATATAATATTTGCCGTGTCCATTCCATACCCATGTCCTGTATTTCAAAATTAGCCGGATCCCATTGTCCATGTCATGTCATACCCGTATCCCATATCCATGTCCATGCTTCATAGCTCTATATTTAAAAAAATATCGCAAAACAAGGAAGTGGTTTGAAATATTATCAATAAGGATGAACAAGTTCTTCCTAGCACAGGAAAAAAAAACATCAAACAGGACTTACATACAATTAAATATTTCCCTCGTTGAAGAAGAATGTCTAACTTACATAGAACTTCTTCGAGTACATAGATCAATTGAACACCTTTTTTTGTACAGGGGCCTTAGCAGTATGTTAGCATGTTGAGAGTATTTCAAAATTAAGCCAAGTTCCTTTAGTCCCACATTGGATAGGATAAGAACTCCTTAGTGTTTATATATGGAGTCTCTTTCATGATGGGTTATGTGGGCTAGAAACCAGGGGGTGCTCGCGCGCACACAAGCCCATTGAGGCCCAGTGAAGGGAATTGGGTTACCGGATCCAGAAAACCTTAATGCGCATGTGCGCCCGCATCGCACGCGCAGGGGGGGTGCAAATCCGGGTTTCAGAGCCTCGCGGGTGTGCCCGAATGGGTTAAGTTTTGCCAATTTTATTTTTGGATTTAAAATTAAAATAAAATCTTTTCAAATCCTGTCATAATATTTGGGTCAGAGATAGTTGTTGAGATTCGTATCTTTCCCTATCCTGTCCTGTCATTGCAGTGGCTCTTCCCGAGGCTTTCTCTGCACAAGGAAAGATTGGTTCTCTGTCCAAGGATTTTTTATCTTCCCAAAGACTTTCTAATGATGATAAACTCCCTTTATAAAGGATATATTCTCTGCTATCAAAAACAGAACTCAACCATCCTCCTCTTCCTCTGAAATTTCCATAGACTCTTCAGTTCTTCCCTGCATCTCTGGAGGAAACAAAACCGAGCTGTTCGAGGGCCTGTGCATTGCGAGTGCACGCTTGCAGGGCCAGCGATCGTTGAATCCTGGAGGGTAGGCCGCCATCAACCTGCTGCACCGAGATACTCTCTCAGAGGGGCGCGATCTACTCTTAAGGACAGTGCTCCGCACGCCTCGATCAAAATAGAGAAGTTCCTTCCTTCTTGAAAGTTTAATTTAAATAGCTTAGCAGTATTTCGTATATCTTTTTCCAACAATCTTAAAGTAGATATGGATACTGCTATGGTTGCTGCTACTAATGTTAAGTCTCTGCCTGACATATCAAGGATTGAACAATTTAATGGAACCCACTATAAAAGATGGCAAGAAAAGGTTATGTCCACACTTGATGTAACTGGTTATGCTTTTGCTATAACTGATCCTAAACCAGATAAAGAAAAAGAATTGCAAAACTGGGAAAAGGCCAACAAAATCTGTAGACACATCATTCTCAGCACACTTAGTAATGCACTGTTTGATGTTTACTGTCCTTATAAAACTGCTACTGAAATTTGGGAAAGTCTTAATAAGAAATACATTCATGAAGATGCTGGAACTCAAAAATTTGCTATTGGAAATTTTCTGAATTTTGTTATGTCTGATGAAAAAGAAATTTCTTCTCAAATTCATGAATACCATGTTCTAATTGATGATCTTAAAAATGAAAATATCACCCTACCCGAATCCTTTGTTGCTGGAGCCCTAATTGAAAAACTACCCGAATCATGGAAAGATTATAAGAAAGAACTGAAGCATAAAAGAAAACAAATGAACCTTGAAGATGTAATAATTCATATTAGAATTGAAGAGAAAAATAGAGAGAGAAAACTGAAAGGGCCAAGGAGCTTACATCCAAGGCAAATATAATTGAAAGCAAGCCTTTTAAACCAAAGAAACATTTTCATAAGCTAAACTTCAAACCAAATCAGAATCCTAAGATGAAAAGAAACCCTAACTCTACTTTCAAGAAGAAAGGAAACTGTTTTGTGTGTGGCAAACCCGGACACTACTCAACACAGTGTAGGTTCCGGAAGACTGGTGAGGCTCCATTCAAACCACAAGCTAGCCTGGTTGAGAGTGACATTATTGTTGTTGTAATCTCTGAAGTGAACATGGTTGCACATAATAAGAATTAGGTGATTGATTCCGGGGTAACCCGACATATATGTGCCGACAGAGGAGCTTTCTCTTCTTACTCCTCTGTTGATGATGGCGAACAAGTGTTCATGGGCGATTCGAGGCCCTCACCCGTTGTGGGTAAGGGAAAGGTGCTTCTCAAGCTTACTTCAGGGAAGATCCTTTCTCTTACAGATGTGCTTCATGTTCTTGAGATTCGTTGGAACCTTATTTCTGTTTCCCTTCTTGGAAAAGCTGGAGTTAAGGTCTGCTTTGAATCTGATAAAATTGTAATGACTAGGAATGGACAATTTGTTGGTAAAGGATACTGTAGTCAGGGTTTATTTATGCTGAATGTACTTGAAATCATGAATGAAAATACATCTACTTCTTCTGCTTACATAATTGACTCTTGTGATCTTTGGCATGGTAGGTTAGGACATGTTGGTTTTTCTTACATTAAGAAAATGAAAGATATACGTCTCTTGCATAATGTAACTATATCTGATCATGACAAATGTGAAATTGTGTTGAATCTAAATCCACTAAGAAATCATGCAAAAGTGTACAAAGAGAATCTGAATTGCTTGAGCTTATTCATAGTGATCTTGGTGACCTTAAAAATAACTTAACTAGAGGTGGTAAAAGATTCTATATCACTTTTATTGATGACTGTTCTAGATATACAGTAGTCTATCTATTAAGATCCAAAGATGAAGCCTTTGAAATGCTTCTGAAATATAAGTCAGAAGTTGAAAATCAACTAAATAAGAAAATAAAGAGATTGAGATCGGATAGAGGTGGTGAATATGAACTTAAACAATTTAATGAATTTTGTGAACAACATGGCATAATTCATGAGACTACCCCTTCATATTCACCTGAATCTAATGGTGTTGCTGAAAAGAAAAATAGAACACTCAAAAATATGATGAATGCTATGCTTATAAGTTCTGATGCACCTCTGAATCTGTGGGGGGAGGCTATACTCTCTGCTTGTCATATTCAAAATAGAATACCCTATAAGAAAACCGGTATAACTCCATATGAAATCTGGAAAGGACATGCACCAAACTTAAACTATTTAAAAGTGTGGGGGTGCCTAGCTAAAGTTCTTCTACCTGAACCCAAAAGAAAGAAACTAGGACCCAAAACTTTTGACTGCATGTTTATTGGTTATGCCCATCATAGTGCTTCATATAGGTTTCTTGTGACTAGAAGTGATAATAATGTTATGAAAATTAACACTATTGTTGAAACTAAAAATGCAGAATTCTTTGAGCATGTTTTTCCATTGAAAACCCATGTTGATAAACCATCTCATGCTTCATCATCTAGTCATGCACAAGAATCTGATGATAATGAAGAGATTGAACTAAGAAGAAGTAAAAGAGTTAGAAAAGAAACTGACTTTGGTAAAGATTTCTTTACATTTCTTATTGATGATGACCCTCTAACTTATAAAGAGGCTATCTCTTCTCCGGATGCTCCTTCTGAAAAGAGGCTATTAATAATGAATTAGAATCTATATTATCAAATCACACTTGGGAACTTGTTGATTTACCACCAGGTGCAAAACCTATTGGCTGCAAATGAATATTTAAAAGAAAGCTAAAACCTGATGGGTCTTTGGATAAATTTAAAGCTAGATTGGTTGCTAAAGGATACACTCAAAAGAAAGACTTTGATTATTTTGATACATTTGCTCCTGTGACTAGAATTGCATCTATTAGAGTGTTATTTGCTTTAGCATCTATTCATAAGCTTGTGATACATCAAATGGATGTTAAAACTGCATTCTTAAATGGAGAATTGGAAGAAGAAATATATATGGACTAACCTGAAGGTTGTGTGACAACTGGAAATGAACATAAAGTTTGCAAACTTGTAAAATCTTTATATAGTTTAAAACAAGCACCCAAACAATAGCATGATAAATTTGATAGTGTTCTTGTTTCCAATGATTATCAGATTAATGATGCTGATAAATGTATTTATACTAAATTTGAGGATAATGTTGGTGTTATCATATGTTTATATGTTGATGATATGCTTATATTTGGTACAAACTTAGAAATTGTAAATGACACCAAATCATTTTTGTCCTCTAACTTTGACATGAAAGACATGGGTGAAGTTGATGTAATCCTAGGAATTAAAATAACTAGAGATTCTGATCGTATCATGCTTTCACAAGGACACTATATAGAAAGAATGCTGAAGAGATTTGGTCATTTTGATTGCACTCCTGTTTCCACACCTTATGATGGTAGCATTCATTTAAGAAAGAATAAAGAACAAAGTGTGTCACAATCTGAATATGCACAAATCATTGGTAGTTTAATGCACTTGATGAACTATACACGACCTGACATTGCTTATGCCGTGGGACAACTTAGTCGTTACACTCACTGTCCTAATAAGGACCATTGGACAACATTATATCGAGTGCTAAAGTATCTAAAAGGAACTATTAATTATAGTTTGACATATTGTGGCTTTCCTTCTGTTTTAGAGGGATACTCAGATGCTAACTGGATCTCTGACTCTGATGAGTTAAAATCTACAAGTGGATATGTGATCACACTTGGTGGGGGTGCGGTGTCTTGGAAATCATCCAAGCAAACCGTCACAGCTCGCTCCACTATGGAGTCTGAATTTGTTGCCTTAGAGAAGGCAGGTACTGAGGCTGAATGGCTCAGGAATCTTTTGATTGATATACCAATTTGGAAGAGACCAGCTCCGTCTATGTCTATTCATTGTGATAACCAAGCTACTATTGCTAGAGCTAAGAATAAAATTTACAATGGAAAGAGTAGGCATATTCGCCTAAGACATAAAATTGTAAAGCAGCTGCTGGATGATGGGATCATATCTCTTGACTATGTGAGGTCAGAGCTTAATATAAGTGATCCATTTACCAAACCACTAGGGAGAAAACTAGTGGAGAATACATCGAGGGGAATGGGACTCATGTCTATAACAAAGAGTCAAAAATGATAGTAACCCAACCTATGTGATTGATGAACTCATGAAGTAGGTTCATATGGGTAATAACAAATCATTTGTTGACTTGGAGATGCACTATCATTATTTTATTATTGAGAAGTCCCTTCCTATGATGTAGATAGTGCAAATTGCAATGTGCAAAGGATGAGTATTAGCTCTTAATGGATTACCATAGCCCTTATTGGGTGGTGTGTTTAATTGCAATGCACACTTGATGGATCCACCTATATGAGTGTGGAAGTGGGGCCGCTTCCTATGAGAATGTAGACATATTCTCTAGAGCACTCATGAATATCCAGGCAGGACGCATGGCCGATTCGCGCCAACCCGTTTTGAACAGCTCGGTTCTTTGAATGATATGTGGGTTGTAGGTCAATGATCCATAATTAGGAAGATTGGTTCATAGAAACTTTATGTTTCACCAACTTCCTGTGGGACACACTTACATATCCTAGATAGTGGTTCATAGACCAAAAGTCACCATTATTGATGCATTGAGTTCTTATATTTCCTCCTCTTCTCTTTCGTTCCTATTATCCTTTCGTTTAATTTTGAAATAGTGGGGGATTGTTAGCATTTTGAGGGTATTTCAAAATTAAGCCAAGTTCCTTTAGTCCCACATTGGATAGGATAAGAACTCCTTAGTGTTTATATATGGAGTCTCTTTCATGATGGGTTGTGTGGGTTAGAAACCAGGGGGTGCTCGCGCGCACACAAGCCCATTGAGGCCCAGTGAAGGGAATTGGGTTACTGGATCCAGAAAACCTTAATGCGCATGTGCGCCCGCATCGCACGCGCAGGGGGGGTGCAAATCCGGGTTTCAGAGCCTCGCGGGTGTGCCCGAATGGGTTAAGTTTTGCCAATTTTATTTTTGAATTTAAAATTAAAATAAAATCTTTTCAAATCCTGTCATAATATTTGGGTCAGAGATAGTTGTTGAGATTCGTATCTTTTCCTGTCCTGTCCTGTCATTGCAGTGGCTCTTCCCGAGGCTTTCTCTGCACAAGGAAAGATTGGTTCTCTGTCCAAGGATTTTTTATCTTCCCAAAGACTTTCTAATGATGATAAACTCTCTTTATAAAGGATCTATTCTCTGCTATCAAAAACAGAACTCAACCATCCTCCTCTTCCTCTGAAATTTTCATAGACTCTTCAGTTCTTCCCTGCATCTCTGGAGGAAACAAAACCGAGCTGTTCGAGGGCCTGTGCATTGCGAGTGCACGCTTGCAGGGCCAGCGATCGTTGAATCCTGGAGGGTAGGCCGCCATCAACCTGCTGCACCGAGATACTCTCTCAGAGGGGCGCGATCTACTCTTAAGGACAGTGCTCCGCACGCCTCGATCAAAATAGAGAAGTTCCTTCCTTCTTGAAAGTTTAATTTAAATAGCTTAGCAGTATTTCGTATATCTTTTTCCAACACAGTAACCATGTAAATTCAATCAAGTGTGTCAAGTTCTTTGTTGTGCATCAACAACATGTCACTGTCAAACAAAGATTGGAGTATATGCACCCAGTTTTCTTTCAGGAACAAGGAATGGCAAAAGCACATGATAAGACTACATCCTCACACAGAACCAGGACAAGAAGATTTTATCTCTGTCCTGGGGTTAAGCTATGAAATTTACCCTAGACAAAACATCTTGAACTTTACTTCAGTGACACTTAATCAAAATGCCTCATACTCACAGTTGAAAATATCAAATGATACGAGGTCTATAAAATGATAGATTTCAACAGTAAAAAAAATACAAATAATAGTGAGTCTACTTTCTCTGTTTTTTTGAGAATAAGTAACTATACTTTCTATACTTTGAAAACAAACATATAAGCCATTTTGCATGGAGAAGAACCTAAATGATTATCAATATTCTTTAAAAAAAATTGGCAAGTTGTTGGCAGTACTGTGTATTAAACTAATGCCAACAACTTAAGCTTATGAGAGTGTACTTTCTCTACAAATATTAGTAACTCTACTTTCTCTACTTTGACAACAAACATAAGAGCCACTTTGCATGGAGAAGAACCTAAATGATTATCAATATTCTAAAAAAAAAAAAAATGGGCAAGTTGTTGGCAGTACTATGTAAACTAATGCATACAACTTTAGCTTATACGATCAATAAATCAACCAGGTGTGGAAGTTCAGTATCTTACCAATTACGGTGCTAACTTCGCCAATACCAAGTGTATCCCTGAAAAACTCTACACTCTGATCATATGAAGCAAGCATGCCCATATTTAGTGCCATGGCCCTCACTACAGTGGGAGCAGCACCTTTCCAGAGTGCTAGGACTCCTTCATCGGAAACAACCTTAGAGAGTGCATGGAAAGCATTTTTGTAATTTCTCCTTTGTGCTGGGGGTAAAGTTGCATCAGCTTGCATCCGGATGAGTGCCAAATCAGATGGACTACCAACACATGCTCCAATTGCTCCAGCTGTCAGCCCAATAAGTGCTTTCTGAAGGAATGGGAGGGGCTTCCCATCATTAGCCGCAACTGCTTTGTTTGTCAACAACCTATCAACAAAGTCAACAGTCATTGGCTATGAAAACTCGTACATTCCCAATGCATTTTCTTTTAAAGGAGAAAAAAGTACACAATTATTAGTCAGAATTATCATTGAACCATAACAAGGATGTTGATTTGTACAAACAAAGCACCTAAATAAGTTAGATGAAACGGGGTGATATGTAAATCAGAACCAAAAAGACCTTTCAATAAGCATATCATATTACAATATTACATGAACAGTATGCCTATTAATAGACCATTTCATCATGCTTAATCCAATCATGCAAAGTTTCTAACTGCACTCTACAAAATATATAACAAAAAAAGAACCTGTTAAAGATATTAGAGAAAATGAATAGTGTAAGCACTAAGAAGCATTCAAGCGAGGAGGTTAATAAATTTCATGAATCATATTCCCTATTATACCCATTAACTTCTTAACCAGTATTTATAGATATTATTCTAAAGTTATTCATAACCATCAATTTGTAAAGAAGTAGGCTTCTTGATGGAGAACAAAGCACAAATTTGAGAATCTCTCCCTAAGTTTCTCACGCAAGCTTACTGGCTATAAAGCTTTTCAAAGCAATTTTAATTCAGGCAAAACTAAGAAATCCAATAGCAGTCTTGGTCTTAAATAGACCTACATCAACAGAGAAGTCTCATCACAACCAATATGAGGCTAAAATAAACTAACAAAATAAATAGCCAAAAATACAATAAAGAGAAAATAACTAAGATAATCGGTCCAATATAGCTCGAATCCTCAAGCTCTAATTGAACCATAATGATGATGTGTTGCGATGCCTCCTAGTGTAAGCTTGAAGTAGTGAATGCCCCCATTATTTTTCAGGGTTGGGGAAAACTCGACCCTGTCGAGTGCCTCATCGGCTCTCATAGTGCTCTAGACGATCAGGATCCAACCGTTGGAGCTCTCCTCGATCAATTCAAGAATTCTCAAAATCAGGTAGTTCTTTTCATTAGAATAGAAATTTTTGGCAACCACCATCTCTAGTAGAGATAATCTAATCATAAATAATTTCATCAATTTGTTCAGCTATGTGTTGAGTTTTCTTTAGGGAAGTAGCGGTAAGGGAATCTCTCAAAAATAGGCTCAGGGGAAGGTTTATTCAACAGGTATTTATCATAAAAAAATTAGACCTTTACAAGCAATCAGATCTTCAATATTAATAGAAGTACTAAAATTAAAATCAAGTGAAAGATCTACTATATATGCATTAAAATTAATCCTTCTCAAAATTGTGAAACATCCATTAAATTTCTTCACAACACCAGAGAGATACTCTTTTGGACGAATTCGAACCATCAATAGTCTCTTATGTTAAATTCTCGAGCCCTTTTATACAAATATGCATAAGTTTTATATTTTGCATTTCTTTTCTGAATTAGAGTGCTGATCTCTTTATGCAGTTTATGAGTATGGTATGCAAATGATGCAACTGACTTGACACTCTAATATGATGTTGTGTCCTAGGACTCAAATTTATAAGATGTTTAGGTCGATTATCATGCACTACCTCTCTTTTGGACTTCTTAGGGCAGATCAAGTTGAGCCATTTTCCCCTTGTGGTGCGACATGTTTCTTCTCTGCTCTCTCAGGTTTTGGTTGCTTGGAATCAATTTAATCCTTTGTCCCTTCCTCTTGGATTGTAAGTAAGTTGGGATCCAAAAATGTATTAGATTTTTTTGGAAGAAAATTAATAGTAACACTACTTTCACTGAAATGATAGTCTCTGTCAGTACAGGTGGGCATGTACAACTCACTAAATGTTATGTTTTAAATTCTTATTTTTTTTGTTTATTTTATTTTATGAATGCAATCTATATTTCCTATATGCAACTAACAACTCTAATGCAACTGTGCAGGATGATATATGAGATGAAGAGAATCAACAACAGTTCGGACAAGCAATGCACACAATAAAGCTAACTGACTTGTCGGAGAACTTGAAAGTTTAAAATAAAGACTGGATGTAATAATATTGCAGTAGACTTCAAAATATTGTAAAAATTAATTTTATACAACTGTTTCGATCTCTGTTTTGTTTAAGTGAGTCTCTAAATTAATATCAAGATGTGCGTGTGCGAATAAAGGTGAAACAAATACACTCCTCACAATATAATGAACAGATAATCAATGAAATTATAATGACAGAATCAGGGTAGTACATGGATAGTCGACAAAGTTCCCGTCATCACGAACTCAACGGCTCGAAAACGTCCAAATCATCTGGATCGTCAAGTTGCTGCCCAAAAAATGAACTGGGTTGCTTATCAGTCTGTTTTGTACTGTGGATCAGTACTGTAGCACGCAGGTCGGGTTGAATTCGGATTTGAATCACCAACCCAAATCACAGCCTTGAAAAAGGACTCCGGCGAGAGATCATCGTGACAATGGTTTTGTCGGTAAGGAAGAATGGCTGCGATCTCATGGTTTAAGGACGATGCAGCAAGGCCCGATGAAAAAGGATGAGTCGAGGCAAGGTCTGATCAAAGAGAACGACGATGCAGGTAATGCTGTAGATGGAGTAGACGGAGATCGCGAGTAGAGATGGAGGACGTTGAGCTCTAGCAAGGCTGTTGCGCAAAATCTAGGCAAGGTCTCTTGGCGGTGACAGAAGTTGATGGCAGACAGAGGAGAGGAAGGGTCGAAGATCAGCGGTGGAGTGTTATTCGTCAGCCAGCGAAGCAGAAGGAGAGGGTCTGCCGGCGTTGATGAACTGTTGAGGAACTAGTGGCAGCGTGGATCTCGAGGCATGAACGCAATGAGGCGGTTATCTCGTGATGGATGTTTTCGAGTAAGAAGCTCTGTCGAACTCTATCGTGGTTGCGATCTCGTCGAGGAGATTTTTTTTGTTGAAAAGGAGAAATAGGGTTTTGTGGAAAAAAGAAGAGGGTTTTGATCTTTGGTAGAGGAAATTAGGGTTTTGATTTATTTTTATGGAGGAATTAACTTTGATACCAATATGATGGAGAACAAAACACAAATTTGAAAATCACTCCTTAGGGTTTCTCACCCAAACACACTGGCTACAAAGTTTTTCAAAGCTAAATTTTAATTCATCCAAAACAGAGAAATCTAATAGTAGTCTTGGCCTTAAATAGGCCTACATCAATAGAAAAGTCTCATCACAACCAATATGGGACTAAAAAAACTAACAAAATAAATAACCAAAAAAATACAATAAAGAGCAAATAACTAAGATAACCAGTCCAATAAAGCTAGAGTCCTCAAGCCCTTTTCAAATCATAGTGATGATGTGCGATGATGCCTCATAGTGTAGGCTATAAGTACTGAAGTGATATCCCCATCACTTCTAATAACGTGAAATGAAAATAATAGATACAGTAGATTGGTAGCGGATATAGCTAACAATGATAAATTTTACATGGTTTGATCAGTTTAAAACAACTTTCAGGGACGAGGAAAACAAAGGAATCCACAAATCAAAAAGGAAAATACTACAAAGAGATCACTAATCTCACACCCAAACCCGCAAAGAGAACAATAATTATTTTCTCAAAAAAGACTTGGGTTGAAATACCTAACTCTTTACTTCTTGTTCTCTTGCATGGCCAAGGAGCACTTGCCAAGTCCTTTATATAGGCAAGCTTAAGACATCTAGACCTCCTAATTATCACATGCATTCATGGGGAAAATGTGTTCAAAATAGCTCCCTACATTTGTTATCCTAGGAAACTAAGTTAACAACATTAACTGAGGTGGCTTGCTATGAGAAATCAAATTTTGGTTTGACTTCTTATATATAAATTTCAAGTCATTAATCAACAAACTCCAATTTAAGAAAAATACTTAACTCTTGCATGAGTAAATGCAAGAGTTAATTATTTTACTTAAATTGTATTTTGTTGATTGATAATTTCTCTCCTCTCTCTCTCCCATACACGCACACGAACACACACACAAATGAACTGAACTGCAGTTCACGAATCGGGGTTAGAAATAGTCCTTACGTGCTAGAGGCCAAACTTATTTGAGCTACTGACCAATAATTCCCGCATGGTCCTTTTACATGAGTGTCAAACTACAAGTCTAGTTAGTTAATAATGGCAGGCACCAAAAGCTATCCATGAAACATTTTATTTCATGCATAAAATTATTATAGTGTGTAAGGGTATTCTTATAATTTTCTATTTATTTCTCATTTATATAAAGAGAGGCAATATCAATTCAGGGTTAAGCCATTTATTCCTAAAATCCTAACATGGTATTATAAGGATACCCATGGTTTAAAATATCAAAATCGATATCGACCAATGGTTTTCAATGTAAATATCTTTCATATTGGACGTCAATATCGACAATATTGGCCCCGATCTCAGCCGATATTATAAGGTTAATATTAGGTCGGGTACCTCAAAATCCGATACGATATTGCCGATACGTATCAGAATCAGTAGATATTGAAACCATGGGGATACCTTTAGGTATTATGATATCTCTCTTTCATCACCACATGCGCCTCCATCAACCACCATCACCTTCTTCAAAACTCTAGCCATCACTCATCTACACCATTTTCTTCTCATGTTCTTTTTCTATTTTTTTTCTCTTCTTCAGATCTAATGTAATGTGAATTTAGATCTAGAAGAAAAACAAGGTTATTGTTCACGTGAACAGTCTTGCGGCGGTATTGTTCATCATGAACAATACCCTTCTATTTGTCTTCTATTTGTTACTGTCTAACAGAGATGTTCGTGATCCCATGGGAATTCAGATTACTATTGCAAAACTCAAAGGGAAAAAATATTTGTTATGGGTGAAGTTTGTGTGTTCCTTGTTTTTAGTTTGAGGATCTCTCAAAACCTTTTCTTTGCTGAGTTGAGGATCTATAAAAACCTCTTTTTACTGAATTTGAGGATCTTCAATAACTTTTTATTTTATTGAGTTTGAGGATCTTTAAGAAAAAGAAAAACTTCTACTGTATTTGAAAAACTCTAAAATCCTAATTGTATCCAATGAGATGATATTTGACTTTTTCTGCAATCTTGGGTCAGTATTTTGTTCGATTATATTCAATTTATTTGCAATTTCGACATCAAAATCAATGAGTCAACAGTTTGTCATTAGTTTTAGAAGTTAGAGATTTCATTTTTTATCAATATTTTCAATATTTATTTGTCTGAAAAAACTTTGTTTGGGAGATATTTTTCTAGTCTTTGTAACAAGCTGGCATGATTGATATCTATGCTCCAGCTTGAGAGGAACTATTCGAGTATGTAAGGGTATTCGTATATTTTTCTTATTTATTCATCATCTATATAAAGAGATGCAACCTCAATCTATGGTTAAGTCGTATATTCTTAAAACCGTAACAAAAATAATTGGATGAGACTACCTAAATCACTTATAAATAAAGTCTAGAGTAAGTTTGTATTGGTTCAAGTAAGTGTAAGGGCAGAAACAAGAGTGAAAAATGAGAAGTAAAGAGAAATGAGATTAGTGTAGCATTACCAGCTCGTTGTCTTGACAATGTAGGTGTAGCATCACCAATAATTAAGAGAGAATGTGTATCGAAAAGCGTGTTGCCATAAGAAGTAGAGTTGAAGTCTATGTTTCTTAAATTATCAAGTCATTTGTGAAAATTGATAAAAGAGATATTTAGAGAGTTAATCTCCTCTCTTTCTTTATTCATATACACACACACATGGAATTCCTCTCCAACTCTTATTACTATGTTACTCCTCATACAGTTCATATACTATTCTATCAATAATGTTTCCTAACACTCCGCAAGTCGGAGCACCAAGTTTGTCACAGATAAAATCAACTTGTGTCTTCTTAAGAGATTTTGTCAGAAGATCTACTAACTGATATCCGAATGAAATATGTAAATCTTGAACAATCTTCTTTTCTATCTTCTAGCATACCAAATCACAATCCACTTCAATGTGTTTTGTATGCTAGTGAAATACTGAATTGAACATCAGTCTGATTATCACAGTATACCTTCATAAGACACTCTGAAGCAAAACCAAGCTCAGTCAATAAATCTCTAACCCAAACAAATTCACAAGTTACATTCGCTATCGCATGATACTCTGACTCCAAACTAGATCGTGACACTATACTCTGCTTCATGCTTTTCCATGACACAAGATTTTCTACATAAAAAACACAAAAGTCTGTGATGATCGCCTATCAACGGATGATCATGTCCAACCAGCATATGAGAAACCAACAACCCTGGTGTGTCCACAATCTGAATACAAAAACCCTTTGCTATATCTTTCTTTAAATACCTGAGAATCTATATTACTGTATCTCAATGAGTTATCCTTGGTACTGAAAGAAAATGACTTCCAACATTCACAACAAATGCAATAACAGGTCTCACTACTGTTAGATAGTTCAGCTTTCCCATTAACCGACAATATATGTCAGGACCAACTAAGATCTTCTCCTGATTTGGTAGCAGTTTGATATTAGTTTCCATAGGTGCATCGCCCGTCTCAGAGAGCATATCAAGCACATGCTTCCTATGTGAAAATGTAATTATTTTCCCAGACCTAGTTATTTTAATGCCTAAGTAGTATCGCAAAGATCCAATATTTTGTCTTAAAATGCTTCTGTAAGTAACACTTCAGATCTACAATTCCCCGTGCATTATCACCAGTGATAATGATATCATCCACATACACTACAAGGAGTAATTTCTTTCCTTGATGTTGTCTCTAAAACACAGAATGATTCTTCTCAGAATGAGAAAGACCAAAAACCCTAACAACAGAGGCAAATCATCCAAAACATGCTCTCGGTGACTGCTTCAATCCATACAAAGCTTCTTCAACTGCACAACTTCCCTGACTCCCTCTTAACAATAAAACCAGGTGGTTGCTCCATGTAAACCTCCTCGTCAAGACATCATTAAGAAAATCATTATTGACATCTAACTAATGGAGGAACCAACGATGAGTGGCAACCAAAGAAATAAGAACCCGCACAGATGTCAGCTTTACAACTGGCAAGAAAGTGTCCTAATAATCCATGCCATACACCTGAGACTTTGACAACCAGATGGGTCTTCAGACGAGCCAAGGACCCATCAGATTTAACTTCACAGTGCTCCATCGACATCCAACTGTCTCCTTTTCTAATAGAAGAACATCAAGATCTCAGGTTTCATTTTGTTATAGAGCCAATATTTCTTTTTTCGTGGCATTCTTCCAACCTGGGATCATGGTTCCAAGTCACAGTTTCGGCCGCCGATTTGGCGGGCACCGTTCCACATCGGTTGCGGCGTTGCGGAATGAACTCGGGCGAGATGCATGAAATGCTACATGAAGGGCTCAAAAAATTATTAAAAAAATCATTATAAATCGTAAAATAATGTAGACATTAATTTTTATGTATCACATGTCCAAAATAAATTTATTTTGAGGGATAATTGGAGAAATATAATGATTTGAGAGTAAATTTAAGAAATAGGGGAAATATGAGATAACCCAAAAATTAAAAAGACAAAGGGAGAGAGATCAATCAGATCTCTCTCCCCCTCTCCCCCACCGATCTCTCTCTCCCTCCTCGGATCTCTCTCCCCCTTTCCAGTCCCCCTCCCCCGTCGATCTCTCTCTCCCCTCTCCCCCTTTGATCTCTCTCTTCCCTCTCTAGCCGGAGGCGGCGCGGCCTGGAGGCGGGGGGAGAGAGATCAGAGGGGGAGAGAGAAAGTTGGCTAGAGGCGACGGCCTGGAGGCGGGCGAACGGCGGCGAGCGATCAGTAAGGTTTTTTCTTTCTTTTTCGACACTGACCCAGGCTGTCTACACCCGCTCTGACACTGACTCGGCCCCGACTCAGAGTTGACTCGCTCGAATCAGCCGAGTCAGGCTGATTCTTGTCACGAGTCAGCCGAGTCGGTGCCGAGTTGATCAACCCCTTTCAGAAATGGTGACTCACGGATCGTTCTCAGAACGGCAAGCGTCGTTCCGGATACAACTCGACTCGGCCTAATTTTGAACCCTGTCTGAGATAGATAGGGCTTCTGATATAGACTTGAGAGCAGAATATGAGTCCAATGAAGAAATAAAGACATGAAAAAGGAGATAAGTGTGAATAAGATACAAAGCGAGAGATTAGGTGCGTGCAAGTGCATTTACTTTTAGTAAGGGCAATAGGAAGATCATCATCAGATCACTATCAGAATCAATAGTAGTATCACTAGATAGTATTGTAGATATATTCTCACCAATTTGTGGTCCAAAAATTAGAATAGCAAAAGATGTTAGCACATGTGCAGTAGAAGTATGTTTTATGAAGACTTTGATTGATTTTCCAAATCGGTGAGGGTTTTTTGGTTCTCAATGTACATGGGGTTTTTGATCCTAAACAAGGAAAAACATATATGTTCCTCAGACTCTAAAAAAGAAGACTCACTATCAACCTCAAATTTAGACTCAAAATGTGACATCAGCTAAAATAAGAAAACGATCTAGTAAATGACAATAATACCGATACCCTTTCAATGTCTAAGAATATCCAAGAAATACATTTGAGAGCACGAGTTTTTATAGGAGTCATTGCTCTGAACAAAACATAAACACCCAAAAACCCATAGTGCACGAAAAACAAATAGTTTTGAGGACATAAAACCGAATACGGAATTTGATTCTTAAAACAAAAGAAAGAATCCGATTAATTAAATAACATGCGGTAAGAACTGCATCACTCTAAAAATAATTAGGAACTTTCTAATAAATGAGCAATGTGTGAGCAGTTTCAAGTAAATGACAGTGTCCAGCAACACCATTTTGTTAAAGAGTGTATGCACATAAGAATTGATGAATAATATCATTTTCAGTCATAAATTTGCAAAAGATGCACTGAATTACCCCTTAGCGTCATCAAATCTTAAGATTTTCATAGAAGTGTTAAATTGAGTTTTAATCTTAGAACAAAAATTCTGAAATATAGAAAAGATCTTAGAACGAGATTTCATGAGATAAAGCCAAATAACATGCGAGTAATCATCAACGAAAGTAATGAAATACTGAAAATCAAGTTTGAATTTTATTAAATGTAGACCAATACATTTAAATGAACCAAATTAAATGGGTGATTAGCCTGTTTATTAACTCTACTAAGTTAAGACATCTGATGATGCTTTCTTAGTTGACAAGACTCACATTCTAAACTCAATTTGACTAGACTCAGAAACTAAAACTTTTAAAACTGATAAGAGATGACTAAAACTGAGCTGAAGCACCCCACTAGTTTGGAAACAAAGTCTAAGACAATTTGTCTATCTCATGCCCGATGCTAATCATCTTTATCGTTCTAAATTCCTGAAAAAGATATAATTTATTGAACAATTTAACATTTTAGTAATCTTACTAACTGATAGTAAACTGAAAGAAAAGTTTGAAATATAAAATACAAATGATAGAGGTAAAGAAAATGTTGCATTTGCAAGTCATATGCCTTGAAAAGAAGTAAAACCATCGACTAATGTGACAGAGGGAAAAAAACATAAAATCAAGATAGGATACAATATCATTGTTCTTAAGCATGTGATCAGAAGCTTCTAAATCTATAATCGAAGAGACCTACATGAAGTAAGAAAAGCAATGAGATTACTTGTATGGGCCAAAGTGACTGAGGAAGAAGGTTGAGTGGATGATGTGTAAAACTGCTGAAATATTTGATACCACTGCTTTTTCATCTGCTCCTCACTTATCTGATTGCTTCTCTTGAGCTGTGGCTACATGAGCAGATGGAAATGACTGCTACAGCTTCCCTTGTAGTAGTGGGCAATTGTATTTGGTGTAGCTGACTCCTTACAACAATAATAGTAGATCACTTCTCCTGCTCTCCCATGGTCTCTACCTCCAAAATCACCCTCATAGTCCCTACCTCCTATTGTTTTGTCTTGAATCGCAAGAGCAGAACGATCCTAGGTCTCCACGATGGTTGAATTCTGTGACTCCGAAAGAACAGCTTCACGTAAGTGGTAGGTATCTCATGTGACTTGACTTAGAGCTGCCAATCACATTCAGTCAAGCCTTCGGGAACTTTGGACGCAGTGCTCCTACGAAAACAAGAACCATCAACTTGTTCCACCTCTTCTGTATCTTTCTTCACGTCATCTGTGATGAGAAAAATCTTTTAGAAAAAAATCTCCTTGACCTCCTCAAAAAGTTTGTTGGAGTTGGCATAGAATTGGGCTAATATTCTACTTTCTTGTTTACTCTTGAATAGCTCATGAATGACATCATAGGTTCAACTCAAATTGCTACCTTCTGAATACAACTTGTCTAAGTAAATCCACAATTCTTTTACAGTCTTACAATGTAGAACTGGATTCTCAACGCGCGGATCCATGATGTTCAAGACGTGTCCTAAAAGAAGTGCATCATTCTCCCTCCAAGTCTGCATCTTTTTTGGTTCGAGGGGATCGCTAGTCAAGTGGTGATCCTCTGCTCTCCTAGTAAATTGAATCTCAACAACTCATTTCACCATTCAACTTTCTATCAGTGATTTTTCTAGATACAAACTCAAAAACGGTTGGCTTCGTCTCATCTTTAGACTCAACCATCACTCAAATACCAAAGATAATTTAAAAAACCCTAAAAATTACAAAAAATCTCAAATCAGAAACTCAAAAACCAAACCAGATTCAATCTTTAGGCGAAAAAAATATGGGCTTTAACTACCCATCCCCAAAGAAACTCCTCTTTTTTTGCTGTTTTTTTAAAGAGGCAGAAGAAAGAACAGTTTTATTAAATTCAGTCTATGTTAACTATTCAATTGTAGAAAGAAGATAAGGAGAAAAGAAGACCAAGAAAATAAAACAGAAGAGAAGAGAGCAAAGAAAAGAGAGATAAAAATGAAAAAGAATCGAGAAGACGACGAAGAATTGAAATAGGAGTTGAAGTCAAAACCACTCAGAGTCAGGACTCGAAATTGAAATTGATGTCGAACTCGAAGTCGCAGTCGGGACTCAAAAGTTGTGGTCGGGGCTCGAAGTAGAAAGAGGAGTCGGGGTCACCGGAAGTTGCAGGCGCAGGCGAAATCGTTCAAGTCGTGGTCGGGACTAGAAATCAAAGTCGGGCCTCGCAGTCGCGGGTCGGGGCTTGTGGTGGCAGTCGAAGTTGACTCTTGCTGTCTGGATCGTTGACAAGATCTAGTGACGATTCCGGGCTCGTGGTTGAGATGCGAAGATAAAGACGAAGGCGTGATAGGTTTGTCGTTGTGGTCGCAGTTGTGAGGAGGCGTGAAGGGGACGGCCGTGAGGAAGAAGAAGAAGGTTAGGTAAGGGCTAATCTAGGGTTAAAGTTCTGATACCATGAAAATTGGTAAAAGAAAAATATTTAGATATAACGAGAGTTACTCTCCTCTCTCTCTCTCTAACTCTCTCTCTCTCTATATTCATACATATAGACATATGGAATTTCAATCCTACTCTATACTATTCCTAATGCAACTCATATACCAATTCCTTATACTATCATGTTTCCTAACAATTTCTTCACTTGAGTCCCTCATCCCCTATGCTATTAATTTTAAACCCACTTCAATATTTAGCCAACTCTCCCTATTCCATCAGCTGCCCTGACATAAAAGTCTTGCTGCAATTTAGATTAGTAACCAAATATATGGAGCCTTCTATGTTACTTCTCAATTGATCTCATAATTTCCCTAAATAGTATTTGAGAGATGGCTGTGAAAATGTTCTCAGCTATTTTCAGTTCATTATAGGGGTTGTCACTTTGTTGCAGGAAGACCAGTTGAGATGTTATGACACTGTTTTCACTCTTGTATTACAGACTTCTCTAAGTTCGTATGTCAGCAACTTCTTCCACCGACTTCTTGGACTTTCCCTTTCTGATTATGCCTTTTCAATTCAAACATGAGCCTCTTTCCAAAATAAATAAAGAGAATTTCTCCTCCTGGAACAAAAGAATTCTATTCGGTGGTAAAATGGAATACCAATAACATGCATAAAAAATGTTTCATGCAACACATAATTCTTACCTAAAGGATCCAAGTCGTGATGTCGTGTAAGTAGCTTGCCTTAGTAAACCAGCTGATAATCCCTGGTCGAGGAAAATAAGATTCAGACAGAAGTTAAATGTTCCTTGAAGAAAATGAAAAGAATTCTGAACATAAACCAAATTGTTTATGTAACCTAAAAGTGATGTTTGTTCTGTCAGGGATGCAATATAAAGCAAAAACAATCTTGACTATGAACTCTCTTAGCTTTTAAAAATTACATGCACAAGTGTCACCAGAAGTAGATGATATAACTTAGTACCAATACAGTACATGGAAGTTTGATCAAGTTTAAACAAATAACAGTTCCAAGCAAAACAACCAACCACATTAGATAGTGAAGACAATGAGAGGGCTCATTAAAAGCAGTTCCTAATCCATCCCCAGGCAAACATTAAATAAGCCTGGTTAGAACAGATAAGCTTAGTAATAGGGAAAATAACCAACCCTTGAACGGAAGGACTAGAACTCTCTTCAATTGCTGAAATCCTTAGCACAATTGAATGATGATTCAGGTTGAGGGATTTCTGCAGAGAATTCTGCTAGTTCACGGTTCTCGATCAGATGAAGTTGAGCATCTAACAAATTTTGGTCTAGTCCGTTAGTTAAAGTTCACGTTAAGACTCACAGACATAGGCGGTATGCTGCACAGATACTGGTGCTGAAATGACAAGAATTTTAGACACAACAGTAAAGGTTTTACATTACATCCTACGTCTTCTAGATTCTTTTCTTGCCAAGCAAAACTTGCATGATTATTTGTTGTTTGTATGACTTTATGGCAGGTTTGGTTTGGGGCGGAAGTGGGGAAAAGCGGAAGTGGGGAAACTCATTTCCCACTTCCGGTGTTTGTTTGGAACCGGAAAAGGGAAATGGGAAAAACCCCCTTTTCTTTTTCTTTTTTCATTTTACACCTCCCTTTTACACTACATTTTTCTTACTTGCAGGGTGCTATAATTAATTTTGTGGTCATATAAATCTTACTTGTAATAAGTTATAACTCAAAACAGTTAATTTTGTGGTCATGTAAATCTCACTTGCATTCTAATTATAGTAAAAAAAAAACTTCATAATTAATATTTATTTTAATATTATTTTTCAGCCAACTTTGTGATCAATTTTTTCAATTCCACTTTCATATTACTAACCAAACACCAAAAAACACAATATACTTTTTCACTTACACTTTCACATTACAACCAAACATCGGAAAATAAACTTACACAAATTCCAATTTCCTACCTTCTCCTCACCTTTCCTTCCCATTTCCCACATACACCTTTTCCTCCCACTTGCAGCAAACCAAACTGGCTACTGCAAGATCAGAAAACATAGGTCAACCTCCCACCGACTGGGTTTTAAGGGTCCATAATAGGACCCTCTCTTGATCACAACTGCCTCAGCAAGGAATTCGATAAAAACTATGTGAGGGCATCAAGCTTTAAGGATTACGATGATGATAATAAGATGAGGACTCTAAGAGATGGAAAGGTAGAGCAACACTCAGAAATAAAACAGGGGGTCAAAATGGAACTAGAGGATTTGAGACCATATAAAAATGCTCTAAGGGGAGAGACTCACTCAAGTGCTAAGAAGATTGGACCCTGCTACAGTTTCAAACCAGAAACACCTATTATCAGAAACAAGATGTTAATAAGACACCAACTTCCTACACCATAAAACATGCCAATTTATATGTTGAAAACCTGGTGAACTTTGAAGTTTGAACTCAAAACTACTGTAAAGGTCATATTGTTACTTCATAGCCAGAGCTACTAGTGGTATCACCTGGCCAATCTGTTAGTTCCATAAACAATTAAAGCCCTCCTGGTAAAAATATCTGAGAAACTGCTGGTATCGGATAATGTTAAGAAATAATTTCTAATTTTCTAGAATGATTAACCTAGATAGAATCTTCTAGCATATGGGTGAAAGTCGCATGAAGAGACCAAGTCAAAGATGGCGTAGAAACATCTAGGTAGACGTTAATGTGTGATTATTGTTCTTTAGAATATTCACCTAGACTATAAATAAAGCCCCTTGGCTCTCATTTGTAAGCAAGGCAAGAAGCCAAAAGTGTGAGAGAGAGAGAAGAGAGAGAGAGAGAGAGAGTTGTTCATGTTTTAATTTCACGCTCTCCAATTTCTCTCCTCCTATACAACTCCACCACAAATACTACAAAGATGCTACCCATCTACCTCTGCTTCCCCAACAAATAAGGGTTTGAAAAGAAGGAAGTGACAAAACAGTGGACAGAACTATACATGAAAAGTTGGCTACTAAATTCTTCACCAGGAAAGCAGATCTATAATCCACATTATTTCCATATCCAAAAATTCCCTTTGCTATAAGATTTGCAGGTGAGCAGCTTGCAGCTGCAATGATTTGTTTCAAGGTTCCCTTTTCTTTTAGGGGAAACAGCAGCCAAAAGGCCATTCTCAAGATTCCCTTAAGCATATGAAATTAATGCGGCCATCAAGACGAAGAGTATCAACAAAGAAGAAAGCGTGCAACTTCTATTTGGTTCAAGTTTGTAACAAGAGATGTATTTTCTTTTCTTGTGTTTTTGGTTTCGTTTAGTTTTTTTTATTTAGTACCACATCAGATGTAGTATGAGAATACAATTTCGTATTGCCTATAAAAAAAACCCCAATATGCTAGAAGATTATTAAAATTTCTCAAATTTGAGTGAGACATGGATTCCTTAATCCAAACCCTTTAGGAATGTGAAACCCTAGAACCTTTCGGAGTATAAAACTCCGGAGAATCTAATTAGGAGTGTGAAACCCTAGTTGATTATTTATCCCCCATCCCTTTTATCAAAATTCAGAAAAATAAAAATCCATCTCTCTCTCTCTCTCTCAATCTTCTCTCTCGCATATCGACAGCAGTAGCACCATCACCCTCACGCCATCCCCTCAAGCCTCGCCTCACCTTCTCTTCCTCGCACCAACCAACCACGAGCCCGACTAGCCAAGCCTGTCGCCTCTCGACTGATCTTGAGGCCACAACCTCCCCGCCTAAGCCCCAAAGCCTGTGCTTCCTCTCCTCGCCTTCGTGCTCGACCCCGAGCCAGATCAACGCCTGCAACCCGGCTACGCCCAGTTCGACAACAGGCCACGTCCAACTCAGCAACAGGCCATGACCAGGCCCGAGCATGCCCTGCCCAGGCCCGAGCATGCCCGCTTGTTCCCTGAGTGTGTCAATTGCACTCACGCGCCAGCAGGCCTTTTCGCGCAGTCCCTACGTGACATCACCATTATCCGTACCCCTCTTCGCATAGCCCCGACGCGACATCACCATCATCCGTACCCCAACGACCTGCTCCCTCTTCCTCTTCGCGCACTCAACCTGCAAGCACTGTATCTCCTCGCACCTGCAACTCAAAACAAGAACACTAAGGCCGAACACAATCTTCAGTGGGTACAATTCTAATCTAGTTCTTTTATTTACAAATTTGATATTACATCTTTGAGTAATTATCAATATTGATTATTGTCCACTACAATATTGAGTTATGTAATTCTGCTTCCCCTGTAGTTGCATTAGCTTCTTTATTGTTCGTAGAATCTATTACCTACATAAAATAAGTAGCATCAATTGTTCTTCTTGCTTTGCAATAGATCAATTTTATGCATGCTAATTGATAATCCATAAGCTAATATTGCTAGTTTTAAGCTTTTCTACCAACGTTCGTTTCTTGTTAGTGAAGCGTATTTGAGTTATTTTGTTATTGATTTCCGCACACGTCACATGTTTCACATCAATTCAGTATCAGAGCACAATTAGGTAGGAATTATATCTTATGCACTTTTATTTGCTTTCTTGTATCTAGAATTTAGACTTTAATCAGAACAAAATAAAAATAATAAAATCAAAAGACAAAAAAAATTAGTTTAACATCTAGCTAGAGTTGTGTTTCCTTTTTCAATTAGGATTTGTTTAATGCATGCCAACTCATAAAGATATCCCTTGCTAGGAGAGACTAGTGAATGCCACTCCATCCCAATGGAATCCCGACTAGAACATATTACCAACAACTCAGCTTAACGACATGAACCAAATCCTAAATTAATTTTGAGATTCAACCAATAAGAAGTTGGCCAAATAGAAACCACACGTGAACCACCTGAGATGAGAAAACCCCACTACAAAATAACCAGCACAACAACTCAAATAACAAACCCAATCTTGATGAGCAATACCTGAAAAGCATTAAGTTAGATGTTCTCACCTTCGATGGACGTTTAGATCTGAACTTTTCCTAGATTAGTTTCAAAACATAGGTAGGTACTTCACTGGTACTCTATCTCTGAGAATAGAAAAGTTAACTTCGCTGCAATGAAGCTTACCGGTCAAACTAGTTAATATTGGACCAACATAGAGACTATGCGAGCAGTTTAACTTCAACGACTAATAGAAACATGAGACATTATGAAAGATGAACTCAAAGGCAAGTACGTGCTGCAATCTTTTTGTGCCCGTCTCTTGGACAAGTGATATCAATTCACTCAAGGCAACAAATAGGCAAAGGAATATGTTGCAAAATTTGATGAATTTCTCATTAGATGCAGCACTCTGAACACTAAAGGCGAAGCCCAAACTCTCTCAATATTCTGAACTGGTCTTAGAGACTTGCGAACAGATTGTCATCTTCCACGCACTCACCAAGATTGGAAGCAAAAACTACAAAGTGATTGAGGATAGTGGAAACTGCGTCAATGCAGTATCGTCTAAGGTGATCGATAAGGTTGGACTAAAGGTTGTACCCCATCCCCATCCGTACAAAGCGTCATGAATCAACTCCACGGCCCTAGACGTGAAACAACGATGTCTTATTCTAATTGAATTTGATTTCCATAAGGACAAAATATGGTGTGATGTGGTTACCATACATGTAATTCGAGTAATCCTTGGAAGACCATGGCTCTTTGACAAAGATTTTACCATCCACGATCGATCAAACATGTGTCGACTTGAACACGAGAAAAAGAAGATCAAGCTACTACATCTTTGACCCAAAGCTGAAAGGTTTGATCAATTTTCTACAGCACCGAAGAAGACGAAAGGAGTTAATCTAATCAGTGTGAAGGACCTTGACCAAGAATTAAGGAAACGATGCCCCATTCATGATCCTCGCTGCTATAGAAGTGGTTGAAAAGAGTGATAGCACTATCACTCCGGAAGTCACCCCATGATTGAAGAGTTTAGTGATGTCTTTTCGGAAGACTTACCAAATAAACTACCACCGATGCGTGACATCCAACACGCTATTGATATAGTTCATGGATCAAGTCTGTCAAACTTGCCACATTACCGAATGAACTCGACAGAACATGCTGAGCTTGAATGGCAAGCCGAAGATGAATTGGTAAATAAGAGTTTCATTAGAGAAAGCATGAGCCCTTGTACGGTCTCTGCCTTGCTGACGCCAAAGAAAAATAGATCTTGGCGCATGTGCGTGAATAGTCACACGATTTACAAATAGCAATCAAGTAACATTTTTCCCTCCTGAGATTGGATGATATACTGAACATGATGTCTGGTGCCACAATCTTCTCAAAGATCGATATAAAAAGTGGTAATCACCAAATACGTATTCATCTCGGAGATGAATGGAAGATTGTTTTCAAGACGAAAGATGGATTGTATGAATGAACGGTAATATCTTTCGAATCGACCAATGCTCCGAATACCTTTATGCGAGTGATGACTCAAGTACTATGACCTTTTATGAGAAAATTTCTTGTAGTCTATTTTGGAGCAACATTTGGACCATTTGCGTCAAGTTTGCACTAAAAGAAGAGCTATACGCTAATCCTAAGAAATGTGCCTTTCTCACCACACAAATTCACTTCTTAGGATTTGTAGCTTCTAGTAATAAAGTTTATGGAGATCCAAAAAAAGTGAGAGCCATTGAAGAATGGTCAGAACTCAAGACCATCCGAGATGTGAAAAGTTTTCACGGACTCATTACCTTTATAGACAGTTTATCAAGGGGTTTAGCACTCATGGCCTCGATTACCGACTATATGAAGAAAAGTGAGTTTACATGGTCAAGCACTCGAAAGCATTTATTGAGATCAAAAAAAGGATGATTAGCGCTTCCATCATGCGTCTCCCCGATTTTTTCAAAATCTTTGAAGTAGCATGTGACGCATCGGAATTAGTATAGGTCGATTAAAGACGTTATCACATTCCTACCCATTTAAGGTACCATGAATCAAGTTCACAGCCATAGGAGTACCACAATCGAGTCGTGTCTATATCGATTTTATCTTTTATTTTAGGAAGATCATGTGGCACCTGTTAGACCCCAAGTCGAATTTTTCACAGTCTTTCACTCTCAGACTTATGAACAAACTGAAGCCATCAATAGGAGTCTAGATAAAAATCTTTATGATATAATTTATGGTTTTAGACCTAAACATCCTGTTCATCTTATCCCTATGATCAATCACCATAGAGTTTGCATCAGCATAAAAATCTCTAAGTCTATATCATCGTTTGCATCATCATTTCCATTACTCAAGTGCACAAATTACACAAGAAAATCAATGATAAGGTAGCTCAAAATAACGCCAACTACAAGTTATGAATAGACATTAGAAAATGATTTAAAACTTTAATGTTATGATGATTTACATGCTTGTAGTATTGGTCCATTTCAAATCTTGAAGAAATTAAACGAAAATGCTTATGTTATAGATCTTCTTGTATCTTTTGGTATCAGTTCTACATTCAATATTGAAGACTCAATAGATTATAAGATCTTGATTTTAATCTCACCAATCTACTAGTTGATGAGCCATCTCATGAGCCTATATTTGAGAGACCTTTTATTCCATCACTTTCAAATGTATTACCTAATACAACTCAAGTTGATAACATCTGAGATGATGAAATTATCACCACCAAAGATGGTAGGACTCGTAGATATTTGGTTCGATGAAAAGAAAAACCGCTAACTAATGACATATGGATAGACCAAAGTGAATTACAACAAATTGATCCTGATATCTTGAAGCAATATGAGAGGTCTTCTATGTTTAACTCGACAAAGCCGAGTTCTCTCCAACCCAAGAAGAATGATGCGAATATCAAAACGAAGACATGGCATGTGTACCAATGAAGAAGAAAGAGCGCTCAACTTCTATTTGGTTCGAGTAAAGTTTATAAAAAGAAATGTATTTTTCTTTTCTTGTATTTTTTGTTTCTTTTAGATTTTTGGTTTCTTTTAGTTTTTCTTTTATTTAGTACCACATCGAATGTAGTATGAGAATACAATTTGTATTGCCTATAAAAGAGGCACCCCATGTATTATTACAAAAATCAATGAATAACGCTTATTTAAATTCTTCAAATTTGGGTGAGATATGAATTCATTGATCCAAACCCTATAGAAGTGTGAAACTCTAGAGCCTTTAAGAGTGTGAAATCCTAGAGAATTCAATTAGGAGTGTGAAATCCTAATTGCTTATTTATCCCTTTTATCAAAATTCAGAAAAATAAAAATCCCCCCTCTTAATCTTCCTTCGGATTTTGCCCACTCTCACCGATCGAGAGCAACAGCACCATCACCCTCATGCCATCCCCTCAAGCCTCGCCTCGCCTTCTCTTCCTCGCGCCAACCAACCACGAGCCCAACCAGCCGAGCCCATCGCCTCTCGACCTGATCCTGAGGCCACAACCTCCCTGCCTAGGCCCCAGAGACCATGCTCCCTCTCATCGCCTTCGTGCTCGACCCCGAGCCCAGACCAGCACCTGCAGCCCGAATACGGCCAAGCCAGCTCCCGACCACACCCAGTTCGACATCAGGCCATGCCCAGTCGAGCAACAGGCCACTCTCGTGCCAAGGTTCGAGCACGCCTGCATGTTCCCTGAGTGTGTGAATTGCACTCATGCGCCAGCAGGCCTCCTCGCACAATCCTGACGCTACATCACCATTATCCGTACCCTGACGACCTACTGCCTCCTCTTCGCTCATCAACCCACAAGAACTATATCTCCTCACACCTGCAACTCAAAACAAGGACACTGAGGTCGAACACAGTCCTCAGTAGGTATCAAGTTCTTTTATTTACAAGTCTGATACTACATCTATGTTATTATCAATATTGCTTGTTGTCTACTACAAAAACGAGTTGTGTGATTCTGCTTCCCTATAGTTGCAATAACTTCTTTATTGTTTGTAGAATATTTTACCTGCATTACATAGGTAGTATTGATTAGTTCTTCTTGCTTTGTAATAGGTTAGTCTTATGCATGCTAATTGATAATCCATAGGTTAATATTGCTAGTTTTAAGCTTTCCAATCAATGATCGTTTGTTGTTGGTGAAGCGTATTTGAGTTATTTTGTTATTGATTTCCGCACACGTTTCACATCAGAATTAGTACAGAAAACGAACGGGGAGATGAAAAACAGTTTTAAGACAGTAAAATGGTTGTAACTCTAAATACATGGTTGGCCTAAGGTTCAGACTATCTAATCTGTAGAGTCTCCAGAAGCTAGCAAAGAAGGGACAGTTGTTGGAAGAGGACCTGTAGTTGGTGAAGATATGAGTATTGCGTTCTTGCCATACTAAGCAGAAAAGAACCATGAGGATAATGTCTTATTCATCCTGCAATGCTTGTAACATGCTTCTGTGGCACCAAGTGCTCAATGACACATAAAGGAAGACTGGGGTAGCGGTGAAGAAGAAGTTTTGCTGAAGCCACATCCGAATGAGCCTTGTTAAGGGGTAGCTGAGGAAGATATGACCTGCGCATCTACTGTTTTGGTTGGCACATCGTAGCGGAAGCAACTTTGGCCTATCAAGAATTGACGTCTTTCAAGGAACATGATCCTAGCTCAAGGCTGATTCAAGGTTCTTAAATTTTGTCTCTTTCTCTAAAATCTCTTAAACTGGTATTTAATTAGGATCCGGTTACTATTTTCTTCTTGAGAAGTAAAAGAACAACTAAGAAAACAAAACTAAGAAACTATAGACAAGTAAACAATTTACGAGAAAAAAAAGAGAAACAAAATTAAACCAGAGCAATAGTTTTAGGTACAAATGGTTTAAATGACAATTGACTCTCTCGGTTATGACAAATACTATTACCCGTCTTGCATACAAATATTATTATTCCCGTCTTGCATCAGTCTCCACTGCATATTGATTCACATGCTTCAATTTCCCAGCTTCATTCATCAAAATAAGGAAAATTCTATGACATATGTACTAATACTTATGGATGGAAGAAGATAAAATATAGATCTATATCCGATCTATATGCAAATAATAAATATCTGATAGCAGGCCAAAAAGAGATGCAAGCTACTCAAGCATAAAGGTTAAGTGAGCCCAGGCTAATGCACCCTACTGAAGCTTGTAATGGATCACTTCTAAGATCGATATAGTTTAAGCTTGGATCAGGCTTGGTCCTGTATAAAAGTAGTGCATGCCCAAATGCACATACACATAGATTAGAGAGTACAACAAGGGTCCTAGACAAAACCAGTTCCAAGCAACTATAGGCTAAAAAAATCAAAAATAGACCTGATGAACATCCAGTCATGATAAAAGCCTTTTGTATATGTGGGGTAGGCTATGGATTATAGCAAGGGTTCCATCATCCTACATTACTAAAAACTAATAACCCTCGAACCACAACTCTCTAACAAGATAATTGTGTATGTTGCACTGAATTTGGTTAAGGTCCCCAGAGGAGAGGTTGCATGACAAACACGAGTGGTGGCCGTATCTCTAGTGACTACATGGTGATTATGTGGTAGTTCCGGATTTGTCAATCATATTGCATTTGTCAATCGATATTAAAATCTTGCTGATTTGCTATAATAGTTGATTCTCTCCTGAAAACTTAAATATCTCCACGCTAAAATTTCATTTGAAAACTTAGAAACAAACAGGAATTTCCTTTTTGTGCAAAATCAGCAGAAATTTATAATAGACAAACAAATATATTTTGTGAGCAGCAAACCTTGTAATAGGAACCCAACCCCTCTTGAGCAAGCATGGTCTTCGCAATATGAACAGCTGATCCCTGACCTAATTGGATCCTCACCTGGAAATCAACAATAATGTTGCATCAGGATATCCACTGGAATGCGAATCTCTGGTCATAATAGATGCAAAATGTAGCAAAACCAAGACTTGGAGCTAAAAATTGCTTATGTGTACAAACCTTTATTTAAAATACCATGTGATAAAACAAATAAGCAATTTTTTTTGTTGTTTTTTTTTCCCATCAGCTAATATACTTTTCTGATATCTTTAATATAGAGGAATATCTCTACAAGTCACCCATTGCTCAACTGTTTACGGAAAATATGTCCAAGTCAAGATCACTATCTGACAGAGTTTAGTTACCGGAACGTATAATTCAAGTCAGAAATATTTGGATTTCGATAAATCAGGAGACAATAATATATCCATTGGAAGCGACATTGAATTTTAGAGAAGTCCTTAAAGTGGGTAGTTGTTATAAGGTAGGGGATGGAAGGAAAAGCAAAACTCTGGACTGATCTTGATCCTGGGGAGCTCAATTTCCAAATATGCATGCATTTTACAAGAATGCATGAGTTGCAAAAGAGATGGAGGAATAGCTGTGCAAGAAGTTGACGACCATAGTTTCACATTCACAGATGAATCAATTATTGTTGAGAGGTTTCATTTATTTTTGCTTTTTATTATGTTTTCTTTTCTTATGTACTATTATTACTTCTACTTATTAACTACTGCTTGTATTGTTATTGCTACTGCTAATGCTGCCAACCCAATTGGGTCAGAATTTAATTTCTACAGGACGCGACATGACAACAGAGACCTACAAGAGTTGGAAAGGGATGCTATACAAAACAAAGAAGGGGGGAAAAAAGAAAAAGAAAAGATACAATGATACACCCTAGAAACAGTAAAGGCTCCTGCAACCCAAGAGTATCCCTCTAGTCTCAAATCCAGCATTGGAGAGTTTTCATTTGTTGTTATTGTCAAATATCCTTTTTTGTTAGTGGTAAAATTGTGATTTTTTTTTTTTTTTTTTTTTTTAGCGCCCCCCTATCAAAAAAGAAATATCCATGTTCTTAAGTCTGGCTTGTGAGGTTGGCTTTTGGGACTGTTGAAGATAAAAGGTTATCCTCATTTTGCACAGAAAAGAATTCCAAGAAGAAAGATATTTACGTGGGATACAGCTTATTCAGGAATTACAGAAGGGGATTGAATTGGAACAAGATTTTTTTTGTTCCCAAGAGTGCTTCTCTAAATCAACCACCAGTTTGGCAAGGAAGAGGAAGATGATTCATCCAATGCTTAACAGTATGAGCACCTAAAAAATGAAATATCGTAGATGGCAGACTACTCAATAATTTCAAATTCATTTTTTTCTTGAATAAATCATTATAAAGTTTAAATCCCAGAGAATGATGGTCAAGAGTTCCAAAGGCATGAACTTTATAAAATGAAAATGGTTAAATAATTAAAATACAAATATGTTATTCAGGAACAAATATTGAATGCATAGACTACACACTGAACCCCTCCTAATAGATCCATAATTCAAAAAAAAGAAAAAAAGAAAAAGGTTTTTGTGATTGTTCCAAAACAAAAAAACAAACCATAGGTAGAATTGCAGAGATCGCTTTGTTGGAATTTCAGCGTAACATGCTGGATACTGATGCGGGAGTCCAATGTATATGTCTATGTTTTCTTCATTACTCTACTCTGCTTTATATGATATTATAGTACATGCACAAATGATCCAATGCACATATCATTCAAAACCATCGCATTTTCCAATCAAAAATCCCATATTTAACAAGATCCGTCTCTTACTTCTTGGATCTATCCATAAAAAGGATGAGAACGAAGAAAACCCATATGAAGAACGTTGTCAAAACTCACAAGTTAGTTTCTAAACAGGGCAAGTTGTGATCTTTAAAACCCTGGTTGTATGTAAAGGAAAAACAAATAGAGTAATGGTGATTTCACCTTGACCATGTCGATTGGCTGGATGATGCAGGTGGCGAGCATCCCGGCGGCGCCGCCATTGACGAAGGGCTTCACGGTGGTCCAAACCCCTTGCTGGGCATCCCTTGGGCTCTTCTCATCTGCTACCATCTTGAGCTTATCTATTGAAATTGATAACAAGAGAAGAAAGAGGGGAAGAGGGAGAAAAGAGGTGAAGAAAGAGACGAGCTGTTGAGGATTAAAGATCCCTTGACATTTGGAGAGAGAGCGGTATGCATTTGTTGTCATGATGATCCTTTATAATCGCAGCGAGTGATGACAAAGCCCAAAACCAAAAATTCTCTGTTTCTGAATTTTGAATTGGATGGGGTTGGGCCCTACAAGATCTTCTGTTAGTCCGCCGGAGGAGGGGGTATTGCCGATATTGCCACTCCCAAAGATGATGAAGGCACCCTTTAGATCAAGGTACCCTGATTTTGATAAAGGCACGCGTAAAAAACAGATCTTCTCGTCGGGCCTGTTTGGTTGTCGTAACTGGCCGTAATTCGTAGTTGTAATTGGTAAAGTCTATTACAATTGTAAATGAGTTTCATGTATGTAAATTTTACGTTGTTTGGTTGGTAATATAAAATTGTAATGTGGGAAAGTGTATTGTACTTTACGGTGTTTGGTTGTTGTAATGTATAAGTCGTAAGTGAAAAAGTTGACTACAAAATTAACTATTTGGTGATTTTAAAAGTTTTAATACTGCAAATAAATATTAAAAAAGTTAAATATTAAAATTTTTTAATATTAATATAAAAAATATTACAAATTTGTATGACCACAAAATTAACTGTAACTGGGCTGTAAGTGAGTGGTAACTGGGTTGCAAGTGAGTGTTAGTTGAGTTACGTAAGTCTTTACGAATTACGGTCCAAACAAACGCCGTAGTTGTAACTGGGTAGTAAGTCATTTACGAATTACGGAGTTTTACGTGAAACAAACGGCCCCACGTCGTCTTCTTCTCCTCTTCCTCCTCTCCTCTGTCCCCCCTCCTCTGACCACCCCTCATCAGCGATCTTTATATTGTGCGGGGGAGGTGGGATGGCGGCGAGGCGGGGGAGCAAGGAAGGAGGGGCTAGGAGGTGGAAGTGTCGTCATTCGTCGGAGAAGAAAAAAGAGTGAGGCGTATTTTTGACTTTTTCCGAAAACTAGCTGTGTCGAAAAATATAAAAGCACACTTGTAAAATTGTAATATTTTATGGGGTGCCTTCATCACTTTTGGGGTGACAATATCTGTTCTCGTCATTGTTGGGTTGGGATCCGGTTTAGTTTCTATATATTACTCCCTCACAGTCATGGGCGGACCCGTTAGTTGACTGGGCCGGGCTACAGGCTGGCCCATTTTTTCATATATTCCCTTAAATTTTTATTTTTTTTGATTCTTTTTCAATTATTGTTTTAAACCTCCTTCTATTTTAATTTTCTTTTAACAAATTCATTTCTGATTCTGTCCCTGATTTAGTGGAGAATATTATTTTATTCTTTGACAAATTCATATAATTCATAAGCATATGTTATAAAAAATTGCAGCCTACCTCAAAAAATTTTTCTGGCTCCGCCCCTGCTCACTCACAACAATTGTGTTTTCATATTAAGACAGGTTTGACAAAATGAGAGAGAGAGGAAAGCTGGACAGTGGGCCTTGCATGTCAGTGTTTCAACCCCCCTTTTTTTTTCATTTTACAGTGAAAATGAGGTGGGGAAAATATTGAGACATCGTTACCAATTTTTCTCACTTCTGATTTTCTCAAACAAATAACCAAAGGAGAAAAGAAGGAAAAGTGACAAATGGGCCCACAAAAACTATCAAACTTTGAGGGGTTTGTATTTAGAAAGAAGATTCTGATTTTGCATTCGGAACATTTTTTTAACTCTAAGTGCCAAATTCTCTTTAGAATCAAATAAAACAAGAAATAATTATATTTCTTGTCCTATGTATCTATTTTACATTTTTTAAGTGGAAAATGAATGGTCACAATTATGTGACGAATAAGACATTTAATAAATTAATTGTAAAATGTGAAAAGTAAAAAAAACAAATTAACTTTTAAATATTATTTTAATATTGAAAATTAATTTACATACATTATCTATATCTATACTCCTTTAAAAAGGGCGAGTTTGTTATTTTGGGTATGTCATTTTTGAGCCAGCCCAGAGCAAATCTCCATCA
Organism: Agave tequilana; assembly: GCA_038442645.1. NCBI lineage: Eukaryota > Viridiplantae > Streptophyta > Magnoliopsida > Asparagales > Asparagaceae > Agave > Agave tequilana. The sequence continues at coordinate 94,830 of JAVJIF010006138.1, forward strand.
TTGATTCCCTTTAGAAGAATCCTTATTGTTAATTTGTATTTCCTAATAAAGAGGATACAGACCCGACCGGTATCAATCAAATGATACGGACCCGACCCGCTATCAATCATACGAATATATGATTCGAACATAGGGAACAAAGTTTTTTGTTTTTCATGTTTTGATGAAGCAGTTCAAATCTCATGGGGTATACATTTAAGTTGTGTTTGGTTTTGAAGAAAATGATGGAAAGAACTCAGAAAGGAAAAAAGAGAGAAGAAAATGAATGAAAATATCAGTCATAATTTTCTTTATACTTTTCTCTCCTCCAACATTGTGCCATAATTTTTTGAAGTGTGCAATTCATAAAAAATGAATAAAAAAGATAATGTTGTGCAAAAAAGATACTGTTGTGCAATAAATTTCAATGAGAGAGAGTCTTTCTAACTAAGATCCTCTCTCAAAACTCAGAAATGGATTTCCATTCTGGGCCTGTTTGGTTAAGGGTGGAAGTGAGGAAGTGAAGAAGTGAGGAAGTGGTAATAGTTCCCTTTGGAACTTGGGAATTAGTTAGTAAGTTTTTCGGTGTTTAGATGTTGTTGGGAAGTGTGGTTTGTAAAATGTTATGTCTTTTCCGGTATTTGAATAGTAATGTGGAAGTGGAGTGGAAAAGTTGATCGCAAAGTTGACCACAAAATAATATTAAAATAAAAATTAATTATGAAAAATAAAAAATAGATTGTAATTAGAATGCAAGTGAGATTTATATGATCAAAAAATTAACTGTTTTGTGTTACAACTTATTACAAATGAGATTTACATGACAACAAAATTAACTGTAGCACTCTGTCAGTGAGGAAATGGTTGTGTAAAAGAGAGAAGAGAAAAGGAAAAAGGGTTTTCTTATTTTCCTTTTCTGATGTTTGGATAGATAAGGAAGTGAGCAATTATACTTCCCCATTTCCTTACTTCTGCCCACTTCCTCGCAACCAAACACGCCCTCGAAGCAAAGTGTTCAAGAAGTCCATTTTCTTTTTTCAAACAAACACGAAATTCTGTTCCCAGAAAAGTAATTCCAAGTTGTTCATGAGAAACTGAATAATAAATAAATAAATAAATAAACAAGAAAAGACAATTCAACTGAACACATAATCCCACATATTTACTCTGAAAATTAACAAGGATAACCAATTGGGCCCTCACAACCAAACATGTAATCTGTTGGAAACCCATGACAAAAAAAATAAGGGGAAGAGCTGAACCCCACCGAATTGCACCACTAAACATCACATACAATATATTTCATTCCACAGATATCCATTCTGTAACTCTATATGACAAAATGCACTACTTAATTCAATTACAAGAACATCAAGTGTGTCAGCATGATTATAGCTGCCTGATGGAATTCATACGTGGTTTAAGCTATGACAACAGCCTCAAGTTCGAAGAGCATAACTGAAATTGTTCTGTTCGAAATACAGGAATGTTTGTTTATCCAAGAGGATCTCACACCTATCCTCTCAACCAAGTGTTTCGATAAGAAGAGTTGTCGCGCAGAGATGCATCATGTGGCTTGTATTCCATTACGTAGCTGTGCGGAAGCTTCAGGTGTCGCTTAATTGAGTCCCTTAAAGCCATCACAGCCTATAGCAAAAGAAAATGTGTCTTATGTGTTAGTAATAATGTCTCTTTATAAGAAGATAAAATGGCCGAAGAGAAGAAATTATCTAACCTGATGGTCAGATGCATTACGATTCCACACACTCAAGATGTCCTCGTTAAAGCGAATGCTCAGGACAGCACCACAGATGTTGTCTCCATAATCCAGTTGGTCACCAACCAATGCTAGAACCTACAATATCACACGAAACTGCAACATTAGCATTTGTCGGTAGACAAGTAAACTACATTTTTGGTTCAAAGAGACTAAAACTGTATATAAACATCAGATGCTAGCAAAAAACAGGCAAAGTTCTTGCAGAATTGTTTTAACAATTATCAACAAGCACAAAAAAAGAAAGAAGGAAAAAAAAGGAGAAAGAAAGAAAGATAGTCACTGGCTCTCCCACATAAAGTCAGGTTAATCCAGCTAATATATATATATTTACAATGTAAATTGTAGTCCCAATATTTACAACCAGATGCTAGATGGGGTGTATAAACCATTCCATGTTGAGTAAACCATTCTACATGTTGAGTAAACCATTCTATGATTTGACACCTAGACTTTAGACGCTTAATGTCCATGTGCTGCATGCATGATAACCCATTCATGTCAGTGTGATGTTTTTGACCAGAGATGCACACGCAAGCAAGCCCTCGCAGCCAACAGTTTGTACATATGTGGCCATTGTTCTTTGCTTCTTATTGCCAGCTTGTTGAAATGGTGAAGTTAACATCAGTTCTGCAAATGTTCTTCACTTCGATTTACTGGAAACGTGATCAGACCTTTCTTTTATTCTCATTTTTTTCTAATTAAAGATGTCTAGGACAGAACTATACAAGTTCCCTTTATTTAACACCCCTTCACTTCTATTCCTCCTCTCCTCACAATAAACCTGATATCCAACTGTTGGGTTATTGAACGATAAAGTGATTGAAATATTAAGGAGAGGGACCAGTAAGGTTCAGTGAGAGGAGGGAAAACTTATGGAGCCATAATTTGGCTCCGATGGGGACCAACAACAGACTAGATGACAATGAAACGATCAAACCAGTGAGCAATTACATAATTACTACTCATCATTTAAACACTTGCAACATAAGTGAAGATGTTTAAGGATGATAAGTTTTCTCTGACCTTTTGATTAGTTGTTAATATTGGTTGCAATTTTGTTGTTAAATTGAAATTTTAAAGTAATCTATGATTTAAGGTTAATTCATTACACAATGGGCTGTTACCATAAATATAACATACTAGGTTTGCACATATATATAACGTGTAATTCCATATAATTCTATTATGTGGTGTGTAATCTGAATATGCGCTATGATTTGCCCAACCGCGTGCATTGCACACATGTTTACAACATTGGACTCAACATCTTTGTTAGAATATAAAAATATTACCCTCAACCGTCCGCATAACTTCGAACTTTTAGTATAGTGGCAGGGACTTTATAGTATGGTACCAAAGCAACCTGGGTTCAATTCCCTCCGGACGTGCATTTAAAAAGTAGATTAAAAAAATATCATTGAGCAAAATCCCATATTTCCGCAAAAAGGAAAAGGGTGTTCGACTGCAGAGCCGTGTTAGAATATAAAAATATTACCCTTAACCTCCACCATAACTTCAAAGTTTTGGTGTAGTGGCAGGACTTAATAATCCTAAACCACTGTGTTCATTAACTCGAAAGCATCAATTTGCTGATACACCAAGTGAAATGACACACAATATAAGGCAAAAAAGCAAATTATATTTCTAGAACATAAAAATTATGGTAATTGCATTACCTAGACTCTATTTTGCCTTTGGTCTTTGCCATTTAGTGATACCCAACCCAAGAAACCAGACTTGGCCATACCATATACCATATCCGGTTTCAAGTGAGTTACCCCCAAGCCGAAAAAATCAGAATGGTTACTTACTTAATTGGTGCAAGCGTATAAATTATCTCTTTACCTAATCTAATACCTGATGCAAACAAGTTATTCACTCATTTAAAAGCCTGATTCTAGTTAATTACTTAAATAACCTCAGGGCATTTTTTTTCTTTTGGAGAAGTGTGAAGCCCTCATCCTACTCCTCTCCCACTTTCACAGTTTCACTCATCCACTCCCATGCCACTCTTGTCCTTCGTGTATTTAGTTATATGGTATTTGATTTTTTTTGATTTCAGAGACATTATACTCATGCAGAACAACTTGGCAAAATATTGTGAATTGTTTACGAACTAACTTGATTTGTATGATGTAGTTATTGATCATATGTCCTTACATCATAAAGTGCTAGGATGTCACTGGATTGCCTATATATGTTAAATAAAACTAATCATGAAGTCATATAGTTGTATCTTTCACCTGGTTAGACCAATATCACAATGCCCAATGCTTTACACGGAAACATGACTAGCAGAGTATATACAATATGGTATCTTCCACATTAAGAGTGGAAGTAAATTGACCAGAGTGTATTTCATGTGGAAACATGCACTTTGGCACAAAACCCAAACCTGTACTGTACGTGGCCAGGACAACATGGCTTGATAATAATCAGCAAGGTCTACGTCTGTTTATTATGAACACAAGCCATTATCGGAACTCCAAACAAGACCAAGACACATGGACACAGCCACAAGACCTCACAAAAATGCATGACTGGGTCCATAGAGACCAACGGTCTTGCAGTAGTGGAGTCACCTAGGGGATTCAATCAATATTTACCAAAACATTGGATATCTCTAATACTGTCTGACAGAATACAGGGCACTTATGTCCACATAGCTTTACAACATCATGATAGTGTGCTCAGCCATGGTTCTAAATATCGGCCGATATATCGTTTCGATATGATTTGATGAAAATAATTGACCATATCGGTTTGGGCCAATATCGGATGATATATCACCCAATATGTATTAGCCCGATATGACACATTTTTTTTCTTTGAGTTTCTTTCTTAACAAACCGGGTTTTGGCCCAACTTTGAAGCTATATTATCATTATTAGGAACTTGAGACTTGAGAATGTTTATTAAATATTAATAGTTATAATATTGTTTAATTTTTGTATTTATGCATGTTTATCCCTTTGTCTATTATGTTAAGGGCGGGTTGGGGATTGGAATGGGCAATGTTTTTTATATTTTCTTTTGTTTATATATCGAGTTATATGTCTTTTTTTTGTAATTCTTATTCATATTTTTTGTCTTTTCCGAGTCTCTTAGAGACTTGAATTTAAATATAAATAGAAAGGATGGCATCTTTAATTTTCCCCCCCTTCATTCAACCAATTCCAGCTAAGTAGTAAGCTTTTCATAATTCATGCTATATCAAAATATAAATTATGAGTTGGTTGAAATTATACTTGAATTGGTTTTGCAAAAATCTAATTTAATTTTATTGCATTGTGTGATACTCTTATACTTGAATGTTTTACATGCATGCTATTAGATATTTTTAATAGATGACACACATAATCTCATAATTATCTTTAAGTAATCAATATTTATATATATAGAATGTCTGATGTGGACATCTGATATGATCCCATATCCCCGATATATCACCCGATATCAACTATCTAACATGAAAAATCCCCAACTGATATGAACCCGATTTCCGATATTTAGAACATTGTGCTCAGCACACTGAGTTGAACACTCAGAAAATCATTGTCATCTAAGATTTCTTCTATCAATACAGGTTGGGTGGAGAACTCAGTTGAGAAAGATCCACATAGAATTGATCAAGTTTTTTTACAACTAGCTGTCAACCTAATATAAATGTTGATGGCTAAGGTACCTATGTGCGAAAGAGTGTGGTGCCTGAGAACCTTGATGGCAGGTAAATGTAATTTATCCATATGAAACTTTTAAACTCTTTGATTAGTTAGTTACTAATTAGGAGTCATTGTGGTTGCCTAATTAGAAGTCATATTATTATATATTATTTGTATTTTGAGTTGTGTTTGTAGTTAACTATAAGTGTATAAAGAGAAGACTCATAAACTCTCTCAAATATTTTCTTCTAAAATGCTGGTATTAGAGCAAGGATCGAAAAAGCGGTCGTTTCGGTTCCGATTCGGCCGAGTCGAAACCATAACGGAGCTGGTCCGAAACCGCGACACGAGTCGATGGTTTTGATGCGGGAGATGCCGACTCAAGGTCGACTCGGGTCCGTATCGGTCAACTCGGCCGATTCCTAATGGAAATCGGTTTGACTTGAGTGATTCGACCGAGTTGGGTCGAGTCAGAACCGATTCAAACCTCGTTACTATTCCCCCATGATGAAGAGTCGAAGCCTGATAAAAAGCCAAAAAAACTTACTAGATCTAGAGCACGTCACTGTCCTTTGCTCGTCGTCATCTGCTACACGTGGTCGTCCTCGCCTCCAGCTCCAGGTGCCTTCTATCCTCCTCCCTCTGATCTCTCTGTCTCTCTCTCCCCCCTCCCAGATCAATCTGATCTCTCTCTTAACCTTTTATTCTTTTTTTGGTATTAATTAGTGGGTTCTTTTTCATATTTATCCCTTAAATCTTTCATATTTCTAAATTTACCCCTCAAATCACCATATTTCTTGTATTTATCTCTTAAATCATCATATTTCTCCAACTACCCCTCAAAACAAACTTGTTTTGGACATGTGATACATGAATATTGATGTCTACATTTTTTAGAGAGTTTGTAGTGATTTTTTCAGAATTTTTTGAGCTTTCCATGTAGCATTTTGTGCATATTAACCGAGTTTGTTCCGCGACGTCAGAACCAATGTTAAACAGCGCCCGCCGAATCAGCGGCCGAGACTGCGACTTTGAACCATGTGTTAGTGAAAATCCTAACTTTAGCTTTTCTTCCCTTTTCTCAAAAAAAAGTTATTGTTCATCGTAAATAGTAATTATGTCGTATCGTTCACAAGATTATTGTTCATCTATGAGAAAAAAGGGTATTCAGCTATTTTCTCAAAAAAAAAGAACAACAGTTGTTTTCAAGTTTCAAAATTCCGGACGTCTCCATGATCCAAAACCCTAATCATCAACTCACCTTATCAACTACTTTCGCCACTAACTGTTAATACCCTATTCTGTAACCTAACCTTTGTTCTCTTCCGGCAGCCTTGCCACCCTTCTTGTTTGCCTCCGATAGGCTTGCCAAGGCCTTGTTCTGCTCACGAAGGTCCTATTGTGATTGTTATATTCTATTATGCATCTAATGTACCGATCTGATTCTCTGCTACCATCTGAATGTCTACAACGTGGATTGTTCATGTTCTTTTTAACTACTATCACTGGCTATCTTCCTATTTGACTACCTCTCGACTGTAAGGTCATTTTATCTTTCATCTACTAGTTGTTGCTTCAAGTTTCTTCATTGTTGTCACTACTACAAGAAGTTTTCTAATTTTTTACTCAATTTAAGGAGCTCCTAAAATCTCTCCTAATAAGTCTGAAGATCTTTCAAACCTCTAAAATTCTAATTCTATTCAAAGAGATGAATACGACATTTTCTGCAGTCTTTCTCCAAGGTGTTTGGTTCGACTTAAATTCAGTTCGCCTCAGTTTGTAGCTTTCGTGTAAACATCATTGGTTCAGCAGATTGGCATCAATGTTAAAAATTTTCACTTATTTTTTGTTTAGAAAAACTTTATTTAAGAGATGTTTTATTAGTCTTCGGAACAAGATGTGCATGATTGATATCTATGCTCTAACTTAAGGGAGAGTGTTAAACTCTTTGATTAGTTAGTTACCTAATTAGGAGTCATGTTGTAGTCAGTGTTAACAAAATCAGATTAATCGGATGATTAATCCTATTTGGGAGTTCATTGCATAAAAATGCATTAATTGCTCACATTAATCGTAATCGCTCAATTAAATGGCAGATCGCTCACATTAATCGCTTATGCTTCTATTTCATATCCAACCCAGAACACTGGTTATAGACCCTAACCCGACCTGAAACCCAAACCCGACAAATAAAAGGAAAGTTAGGGCTTGATATTCCTCCCCTAATTCGACCCTCATCTCTCATCTCTCTCCTTACGCTGCCGTCGCGACTGCGCCACCACGACAACTCACGGCTGTGACGATGACAGTTCAACTGTTTAGTTGCATGTTTTCTCTTTTTGTATGCATGATGATCAGCTTATGAATGATGAATCCATATTGATGATATACATATTTGCCAAATGGGGATGACTGAAGAGGTTGTATTACTTGTGTGTGCGGACTAATTAGCATATAGTACAAGACTACAAGTAATATAAAGCATTTAAGCATGTAGGTCCCATTGTATCTGTTGAAGTGGTAAAAATCAATTAAATATATTAAAATATGCAATTTTGATTAACCCGCTTAATCCAATTAACGTTTATTCAGTATTGGACCTCACGAATAATGAAATCACATTTTATAACACTGATTGTAGTTACCTAATTAGGAATCATATTATGGTTACCTAATTAGGACTCATATTGCTATATATTATGATGAGTCCTACTTGTATTCTGAGTTATATTTGTATTTACTTATAAATAAAAGTGTAGAAAGAGGGCTCATAAACTCTCTCAAATCTTTTCTTCTAAAATTCTAATAGAGGAACAACCCTAGAAACTACCTAAACAAGGGGAAAACCAAGAGAGAGCATTAAGATCACATAATTTGCTATAGAGAAATCAAATTTATCTTAAAGGCACACAACAAACCAAAAAGATGAATGGAATCACCTCCACAATCAGTGTCCTAAATTTTTTTATGTATGCACATCCACTAGTGTTACCAAACTCAGTTTGTGGTTAAGCACTAGCATACCACACCCATGTGAATCATTGATTTCAGTAAGCAAGTTGTGTGGCGAAATAAAAGCTACTTGATTTGCAATCTCACTAACTCTCACCGTCTTGGTGTAGTACTACTTTGGTACTTTAGTATTAGATGTATTTTTACACTACATAGTTGGACTTCACTACTTGTATTGGATAGATGGACTTTGAAACAAAAAATAATAATATTTGCATATTCTTTTTTTATTCATATGAGCAGTTATTTATTTATGTATTCATCTTTTAGCATTTGCATATTCACTCATATAAGCAGTTATTAATAATAATAAGGGTAAATTGCAGGAGACCCCCAGTACTATTGACTAAGCAGTACCAATACCCTCTGAACTGTGTTATTAGCGAGAACACCCCCTGAGTTAACAATGTTTAATTTTTCCCCATTTTGTCCTTTTTATATCTTTCTCCTCATCTTCTTTCCTTTTTTCACTCCTCCCTCACATACCTCTTCAATATCCATCTCTTAAAGCAAACCTAAATCATCTTTTTTCTCCTCTACCTCCTCTACTCTCTCCCACTATTCTCTCCCTCCTCCCTGTCTCCCTCTTCTCGTTTTCACTCCTCCCTCTCCTTTTTTTTTTTTCAAAACTCATCTTTCAAATAAAACTCAATCTCCTCCAAATCAAACTCTCTTCCCTTTTCAAAACATAAATCCAAACCCAAAACTAATGCTTCTTTCCCCTCTCTTCAAAATCCAACCCCAGACCCAAAATCTTTTCTTTCTCTCCAAACCTAAATCTCCATTTCTCTCCAAAACCTAAACCCTCGTTCAAATCCAAACCTAAATCCTCTCCAAGTTGGCATTGCTACAAATTGATGTGGTTACTGATATTGCATTTTGTTGTCGATTGCAGGGGAAAGCGAGAGAGGGAAAATATAAATATGAAAAGATGAAGGGAAGGGAGAAGGAGAGGGAGAGAAGGAGAGGGAGGGAGAGATTCAAGGAAAGTAGTGAGAAATAGAGAGAGAGAGAGAGAGAGAGGAGAGGAGAGAGAGGTTCAAGAAAAGAGAGGAAAAGAGCAACAAAAGAGAAAAAAGAGAAACGAGCAAAATTAGAAATAAAAAATAATTCTTGGCCCCAACCGTCAACTCAAGGGTGTTTTTGCTAATAACATAATTCAGAGGTATTAGTGCTACTCGATCAATAGCATATGGGGTCTTCCTGCAATTTACTATAATAATAATATATACATAAATAACTGCTTCTTACAAGTTGATTAACCACGAAAATCAAATAGGAAGGTGAGCGTCAGAGAGAATATCTAGCGACTCAAGTTTACTTCAACATACAGGTGCCCTAAACTAGTGGTTACACTATCGGCTATCTTGTTTAAGCCAATAAATTTAAGCATGTAGACATCAACATTTGTCATCATTCTCATTGTAGTGACATAAACCCAAATCAAATTGGCAGCTAAATAAGACAATCAAGACAAAAGAAGAAGCAAGTTTAGAATAGGGATTAAGAGGGCTTTAGAGAAGCAAAGAGATAACGTATGACAACCTTCTCAGTACCTTATCTCAAAGAATTAAGTTACAGCCCTAAAAGGCTCTCAGGTTTGACATAAGATATAGGCTGAATTTCAGAAAATCCCTCTGAAGTAATCACTAGAACGAGAAACCTCCACGTATTTACCAACCTATAAGTAGACCCCTCTCAATCTTGCATTTTGAATAAGAAGTCTTAAACAGTTAACACGGATTAACAGAAATACACAAAATATCTATCATAGCCCTAAGTTGTAAAAAAAAATTCCCAACTTTATTAAACCCAACATTTTCTATATATATCTTTTTTTAATAAATTTTTAATCTTCTGTTCTGTTCATGAGATTAAAACATAGACGTTTGTTCTACAAGATGGTTTTAAATGAAACCATGAGATAAACTTCGATGGTTGAATTTTGAAAATGAACTTAATTTAATTGACATTTTTTAAAGATGGGTTTCCATTCCTTCGGTGAAGGAATTAGAAGATGGGCTAAAATGAGTATTCATTCCATATTTCAAGGCTCAAAACTTTTAATAAGTTTGGGATTTTAGAAACAAGGAGGAGAGGATGGAGGGGATAGGATGATATCCTGGCCCTAATTCCAGATAAAACCAAATTCTAACCCTAACCCTAAACCCTAAATTTCAAACCTAAAACAAAGAAGAAGTGAGGGTATTATTGTCAAGAAAAGGTCAGAAAATGTATTATCTGATGTCATGTAATAAACCCTAACTGAACGAGGAAGTGATTTTGATTCAATAAGTAATATTAGGGGTTGATCACTTACTAAATACAAGGAGATTCTTTAATATGATCACTTTAGGAGGGCTTTTCTGAATTTAGTCTATGATATGATTAAAAGATTCAGTCATACTCAGGGAAGATAAGTTAACATACAAAGTGAAACTTAAAAAAGGAATCCATGCTAAGAAATTGTGCCGAAACTTCCAACCATTTTTCTGAACCCTAAAGTAACAAATTTAATCAAGAACTTTGGAATTGCACTTGAAGGTCCAAAAGAGATTGTTTCATGTTTCTACTTTAAACTCAGTCAATCACAGAGCCATCTCTCTCTCTCTCTCTCTCTCTCTCTCTCTCTCTCTCTCTCTCTCTCTCTCTCTCTCTCTCTCTCTCTCTCTCAGATAGTATGGCCCAAATTAACTTTACTTGAAGAACGTGTAAAAATCAAAATGAGTGAATAATATGAAAGACAAGATACAAAGCATGAACACAAGAAACACAAACCAGTTGCAACACAAAAAACAGAAACCACAGCAGAAACTACAGACGGATGTAGAAGAAAGCTCCAAGAAAAATTAGAATTCTTAGGGTTGAATCTATTCGATGGTAATTATGATTAACTCATGTACTTACCAGGTCTTCCCAATAACGGCCAGAAACCACCTTTTTGAAGCGTATTATCCACTTCCCACCATTGCAATTAGCAGAATCCTGATGACGTAAACGAAATGCTCAGCCATAGTGTTGAAAAAATTTAGTGTACTTGTGTAACTGAGAAATGTGCATTCCTCCTTTCGTCTGTCCTCTTTATATTTTCTTGCATATCAGTGAATGTGTAAAATTTGAAACAGATAGCACAAACATTAACGGAAACCTATACCTCCCAGAGAGGCCGAATGCCATCTTTGAAAAGATGCAAATCAGTTGGACTTGGCAAGGTTGAAGGACGTGCCAGGTGGCAATAGCATACCCAAAATCCTTCAACCTATGATGAAAAAACAATCTTGAATGCAATTCAACAATTTTATATATTATCTTTTAACAATTCAAAAGGTAACATACCGTATTGAATTCTACAATTTTATTTATATTGTCTTCATACGATGTCTGTGATCTCACTCCAGGAGTTCGGCGTGTATACCAAAAGACAAATTTATGCTGAAAAGTTAAGTCACAACAAACTCATTAGGAAATATGACAGTGAAATATAATAGATAGATAGTAGTCGTTTTAGCTAATCTAATATCTCCTGATAGCATGACGTAAACCATCTCTACATCATTGAAACTAAAACATAAAACAAATTAATAAAAAAGGTTTTTGACACCAGAAATTTCAGTCAGAGTATAAAGACATTAATCTGTTTTATTCAACAGTAAAAATTGTCATGCAATCAGTGCCTATTACATAGCCAAATTAAGGTTAAAGTGTCCTACTATGATCTATGATCTATGATCTATGAAGTATCAGCTAAGGAAACTTTGCCAACATGCAAGATCCAATTATCACTCAATGTTCTTTCTACTTCAATTTAATATTTGTCATCTTAATCCAGACAAAAGAATATAACACCAAAATTTGTAGGCCAATGGTACCTAGAGGATCATCTAAATGTCAAATAATGGCCCAATATTGGAAGGTTAGAATTGTACAAATAGGCGTGGTAGGCCAAAGGGAAGAATGGTTCAGCACAAACAAAGGCTCTCTCCTTTCCATCCATTGCTTGTTCCAATCCCGTATTAATCAACTAACCAACATTTATAATGTTGAGAGGCAGCTTAGAGGAGAAAGTCCTGCAAGGGAAGCTCAGTCTCATGTATCAGATCAAATAACTCCCTGATCCTTAAGAGGTTAGAGATAGATTTAGTCGAGGATAAAATGATGATGAGGAAGAATCAGTTCAAGTGGTACCACTAAGTGCAGCTAGAAGAGTGAAATGATCATAGTTAATGGAGCAAATACTAGGGTAGATATACATGACATGGACTGAGGTGGTTAGAAAGGAAATGGTAGCTGTCAATTTGATAGATGGATCTCAATAGAATTGACTGGACGAAAAAAAAAAATTCTCGTGGCCAACGTAAAGATTTGGCATAATGCATTGATCTTGTTGCTGCTGCTGCTTCTATTGTTGTATTACAAACAAGCATAAACATTAGCTAATCCTCATTTATATTATCATTTATCATTAAAAAGAAGCTAAAGTGCTTTAGTGGCAGTTTTCTCCAGCCCATGGAAAAGCTTCCTCCTTTTTCAATTTACAACTGATCCCAGCCAATCCCTCACCAAAACAACATTACAATGTCTTCAGCGATTCATTCTTTCAACAAGCTCTAACCCCATCTAAGATAATCGCAGTGGCATCACTCAACCACAATCCCCCCCTAATCGCCAAAACATTTATTGATGTCTTTTTCCAAATTAAATGAGTTATCTTCATCTATAAGCCATAAAATCGTCTATTCAATCAAACAGAGAAGAGATAAAGATGAGACCTTTAGGGGATGGAGGCCGGCCTTGAGCTCGCGAGCCTGGCGGTCCCGATCCTCCGACGAATCGCCGCCTTCCGCGTCGCCGCCGCCGGCAGGGGAAGGAGGAGGTGGAGACGATCTGTTCTCAAGTTCCTTCTTCTCTGCTGCAGTGGCCTCCATTGTTTTTGCTCGATCGACTTCGACTTTGACTTCTCCTCCGTGATTCTTAGGGGAGCGGATATTTCCACCCAAAAACACGATGGAAGGCAACCCATAAGTTATTAGAGGGAACCGATATTGCCGCCGCCAAAAGTGAGGAACACTCAAAAAATTTTTACAAGTGTGCTATTATTTTTTTTTTTATTTCACTCACAGTGAAATTTTTAAAATACTCATTTCTTTCTTCTCTTTCCTCTTTCTTCCTTCTTCAGCGACCCCTCCTCCCTCTCTTATAATTCTTAAATTTAGAAGATCAACTCTTAATATAATTGATCAACATTCTTCAAGCATTCGACAATCAAGATCATCTCAAGTTAGAATAGGGTTTGATTGTAAGCTCTATACATAAAAGTTGAAACATAAGATTTAGATGGAGGAGAAGAAAGTTGTGAACAACAATGTAAGACAATAAAAAAACCAAGTTAAAGAGAGAGGAAGGTGACAGCGCATAGAGAGAAGTTATACTCTTATAATCTAAGTATAGATTCAAGGAGAAGGTGAATATTCTTGTGGGATCAAGGAAAAGATTAGATATCTCTAGTTCTCTCCCCGTGAACTTAGGCCAAGTTTGGACCGAACCATATTAAATTGTGTGTTCTTCTTCTTGCATCTTTTTTAATATTTATCTTGTATGCTCGATATAATCGATCTCATGGCGTTCTTGAGATCGTCGGTGAGGATCTTCGTGTCTCCCAACAATTGATATCATAGTAAGTATGATATCTTGAGCTATGCACACAATAGCTTGTGCTATTTGTCGTAAAAAGAACTTGTTTCCTATAATTAATATTTGCTATAGAAAGTCATTTTACTTTGCTCTATAATATACTAGCAGAGTTAAGATAAACAAAGTGCACTGAATCTACCAATAGTATTATCACTATAATAAGAAGCACTTACACGGACCAGTCACCAGTACAATATTGAGAATACATGGCACTAATTTATGGCAGTTGCTCATAAAAAAACACTGTTAAATGACATGGTGGCATTTTTATAAATAAATAAAAGATACCACAATGATTTCTCATAAAACCGTCGTTAAGTGTTGCGATGGCATTTTTTTGTTAATAAATGAAAAAGATACCACGACAGTTTCTAATAAAATCCATCTTAAATGTCGTAGTGCATTTTCATAAATAAATTAAAAAAATCCACGTCACCGATTTGATCCTCTCATGTGTTTTTTTGGTAGAATCCTCTCATGTGAGTTTGTCTCGAGCAGACATGTCACATTGGATGAGATTTCGATGGTGAAGTCTAACGTCTCCCAGCAGATGTAGACAATGAAGACCAAGTTAGTATTATCACAGCGGGTGGAGAGTGATACTACTCCATGTTGTTCAATTGGTTCAGTATCATTTGGGATTTCATTGGTTGTGACACCGGATGAAGATCGAGTAGTCGATATAGATATTGAACATGTTGAAAAAGTTGGTCCAGTTGTAGCTAGAGGAACCAAAGAAAATCCGCGAAAGTGAATTGTGAATAAGCATGGATCTCAGGTTGATGAGGTTCATATAACTCAGTCTATTAAATTCGTTGCTGTAAAGAATAAAGTTGGATGAGCTCGGTGGAGTTCATTTGAATGAACTACGAGAGGCTTAATCCCTTCGACAGGGGGGTACATAAGCAGGCATAATGGCGAAACCTGTTATGAAGCTATTTGGGTTATTTGGGTTCTTGAAAATTGACAGCGGTAAGCTGCAATTTGGACTTTACGTAGAGATGAAGAGTTGTGATCTCCATGAACATTTGATCTTTTGAGGCGAAGATAGTTAAGCTTGCATAAAAGGGCGTGCATCCAGTTGTTGAGCTGAAATCGGTTATTTGGCGTGCTGTACTTAGATTTGGTTGGACATTTTGAGGACATTTGAATTAGTTTTCTGCTCAGTTAGTGAGTCATTGTTGGCTAATATTGGGTTCTTCTTAAACTCATTTGGAATGATGTTTCATTCAGTTATCGAGTTATAGACATGTACGTTAGTCGGCTCATATGGCATTGTTTCTCTTCAGTGATATGTTGAGAAGGCATATATGGTGCATTCCGTTTGATTTAGCTGAGTTAGAAATTTTGATATCGTTATAATTGATATTGAAGTTAGAGAGAGTTGCTTTAGGGGACAACAAACTCAAACTGGATTGATTTCGGATTAATCATTTGGATCCATTGTGATCGTTTGACATCAATTGCAGATTTGCATTTAAGATTCGTTAGAATCATATGATGAGTCAGCATCCATGTTTGTTCTATATGGTGGAGATCGTATGTCGATTTCAGAGCGAAGATCGTGTGTCAATCTCGGAGCTGAGATCTTGTGTCGATCTCGTGGTAGAGATCGTGTGTCGATCGTGGAGCGGCATTGGATTCATAGGTATTCGGCTCGGATTTGGAGATGTGTCAGATCGTGTTTTCTGATTGTTGATTGTGTGTCAACAGAGATTTGCTTTTCATGCCAATTTTTCTGGTATGTAATGAAAGAGGAAACTCATTATTAATGACTCATCATTATTTCCCTTTGTTTTTTTGAGTATAATCAAGACATATTATTTAAAACAATTAACATTAATACTTAAAAGCGAGGTACTGATGAGAGCTGTAACACCCCATTTTCGGAAAACGTACTTAATTATGTATTTAAATTTTTTTGATCGTATTTTTTAATTTACTTCATTTATTTGTTTTTATTTTATGATTATTTACGCGATTGTTTTGCATTAGATCAAGATTCGTGGACCTGGAGTCAGTCCTAATCTGAACCGGGGACCCGAAATTAGTGAATTGCTCTATTTGATCTTTTCGGTAGTAAGATGTGATCAATTTCAGTTTCAAATATCATTTTTCAATATTTTAAATTTTTCATAATTTTCTAAAAAAAATTCGAATTAAATTGCAAAATTTTCAAAATCGGTGTCGACTGGTATCGCTAATAGATTTCAAGATTTTTAATTTGAAAACGGAACTAAATTTCTTAAATCCTATTTCACCGTGGTTCTTAGTATAATATTTACTATTTTTGAGAATTTTTGAAAAGTTTTCCGAGTTACTTCATTTTTGTAACTTTTTCGATGTTTTCGGTATTTTCTCATATCTGGGATATAATTGGATATTTTCTTTTCTTTCTTCTTTCTTTTCTCTTTTATTCTCCTCCACATATTTTTTCCTCCTTTTCTTTCCTTTTATTTCCTTTTTCTTTTTTTTCTCCACCACACAAAAAAACCCAAATTATCTACTCCCCTCTCTCTCCCCTTTATCTCTTCCTTTTTCTTTTTTTTCTTTTCATATTTTTTTTCTTCCTCTTCTTCCTCCAACAACCAACAATAGCACAACTCCTTTTCTCCTTCATTTTCCTCTCAAACTCTCTCTCTCTCTCTCTATTTCTCAAATTCTCTCCCTAATCTCACTCATCCTTTCTTTCTCTCTCCCCCCTATACTCATCAATTCCCTCTCTCTCCCTCCATTTCCCACCGAAGCGCCCCCGGCGACGGCAACCCCTCCCTCCTAACTCCAGCGAGCTTCCGGCGTCCTCTCTGCCCCCAACCATCTCCATCTCCTCTCCGTCTTCATCAAACAACAACAATATTACCATCTCTTTCACTTCTATCATCACCATCCTTTTCCTCCTCCACTAAATTCACCACCTCCCACCACCAAGATCTCCTCCTCCTCTGGCCAAGATCACCGCCACCAACACCTTATCACCCCCAAACCAACACCACAACCTCCATCATCTCCATCACCCAATACCATCATCTCCACCCTCTAAAATCCAAAACCTCCCTTCACCTCCCTTCCTCCCCTGTCGGCCTGCGCACAGCCCCTAGCCGCCGGCGCGCCGCTGGTGGCCAGCCAAGCCTGGCCATGAGCCAGGCAGGCCACGACCTGAAGGTCGTGGCTACTGCTCTCTCTCTCCCTCTTTTGTTTCTCTCTCCTGCCACTCTCTTTAATTCTTTCTCTCTCTTCTCTCTCTTATTCTCTTTATCTCTATAAAAATATTATATATATGTTTTAAAATATATGGTGGCTCTTGTACACGTATTCTTGGATTTTCAGAATTATCAGTGTTTTTTGAAGAATTATATATGAGTGTCTTCCCCTTGATTTGGGTTTCCCCGCTTCATCGTATCGACTGTATTTAATATTGTATCTAGAATGTAATTGTATTCATGTAAACTGTATTCATGTATTTGTATGTGGCAAAGTGCCCTAGACTGTATATGTATAGTGCTGAAATGAATGGTTATATTAGTGTAGTTAAATTTCTATACATGTATCATGCCTGCGATGTTGCTCACTACTACTTTATTACGTATGTGTGATTGACACTAACACTTCTGCATGTACTATACCCAGCCTTCGGGCTGCGTGCAGCCTTCGGGCTTTCTACACCCAACCGGGTTGCGTTTAGCCTCCGCTCTGTAAGCTCAGCCTCCAGATTTCGCTACTCCATGGTAGCTTAGATATTATCACATTTATATGCATGCTCGTGTGGTACTAACATCTCATGCATGTACTCTTGTATAGACTATAGGTTTCTACCTACTCCCCGGATAGCTATCCAATTGGTTTTAGACCTTGCACCTTTATGGGTTTCAGGTAGCACTGAGGAAGTGCTTAGACCCCGAGCATACTTTACCCTTCGGGCTCTCGTCACTTTCTCAAAAGAGGAGTGCACTTAGGCCGTCAGGTCTCTCATGCTCCACCTGGTAGGCATATTTAGCACTCAACATTTTATCACTAGATCATCTAGGCAGAACTCTGCCAGATTTTAGACTTGCCTTTTAAGCCGAGTCATTCTAGTTGCTCCGTCAAGCGCTTTAGTGACTAAACACTATTTGTTGTCCGCGTCTCCAGCATTGTTTAAGCTCCGCTTGATTGTGCTTGGCTGTAACGCTATTACTTATCATTTTTTCTCTTGATGTGCTAAGACTTGCCGTACTATTACCGGACATCTATCTGCTCCTTTGAATCAGATTTATCAATACACGTGTGCTTATCTCTGCATGCTAGTTGGCATTACCACACCACTCGTTCGGGAGTTTCTAACTCCCCTGAATCCACATGTCTAGATCCCAGAATTTGAAGTTTGTGAATTCTCCCAATTGCTGATCAGAGATGCGCAGTGGAAGCATGGATCATCGTTAAACCATCCAGAGCCCTATCCTTCCAGGCCTCCTGCTCGGCTCTCTAGTTTTCCTTTTGTGACTAGTGAACGCTTTTTGTACAGTTCATGATTGCATATCTCCTTGTATTTTCGCATTTGAGCCTATCGGTGATGTAATATTCTTGTGATATTGTGTCACATCCTGTGATAACTTTGTAATTATACTCATATATTGGAATATATAATGCACCACGTATTTTCGCACTCTGATTCTTCCCTGTACTGATGCTTAGCGTATATATGTGAAGGTATTTTTGACCTATATATATACGTCGTAGTAACATTTTCATACCTGCGGGATCGGGACGTTACAGGATGGTACCAGAGCCTAGGCTCTCACATCCTCAGTACGTCCAGACGAGAAATTAAAGGTAAAGAAATTTGCAACTGAAATGCATGAGTCCTGTTACATAGTCCAACTACAAGTACAGAGTTATCTATTTCTTCTTGATCATCCCTTCCTTGATTCCTGAATTTTTTTTTCCATCTTTTCATTTTCTTGTTCCCGTCTTCTTTATACCAACTTAAGATATGAATAGACTGGAGATATAGCGGCAGAGGGCAGAATGAAGCTACTATACGATCTCTTCGACTAACTCTATGAAGCTCATGTATTCTCAGAATTGATCTACAATTAGGTTATCTTTCAGAAGTTAGTATTCGAGATTCTCTACAGGTATTCTATATTCTTGACTACATCTTTCAAAGCGATCGACGCGAAATATTTGGAATTCTTAATTATTGGTTTTCTTTATCAATGCTCAGAATTATCAGGGTTTTCTTTATCTTTCGATAATCTAGTCTATTCTAGTAAGCATATAGCACATCGGGAATTCTATTACAAACTTCATCAATTACAACTCCATGCCTCTCAGATAGAGAAGTGATATCAGGTCAGTATTATTTGGCATCGTTCGAAGATTTATACAGCGGGGAGTGCAGAAGATGTCTATGTTCCGATTATTATTCAGTCAACTTGAGAGTGCTACCCGTAGTTGATCATATCTTAAGTGGTATAATCTTCGTCCCTATCCTTTCCTGTGTTCATTTTCCCCTTATCGAAATTTTGAGGACGAAATTTTGTAAGGCGGGTAGAATATAACACCCTATTCCCAAAATACGTACTTACTTATATATTGAGATTTTGATCATATTTTTTAATTTACTTCTCGTATTTGATTTTGTTTGATGATTATTTATGCGATTGTTTTGCATTGAATCCAGATTCGTGGACTCGGAGTCAACCCTAGTTTGAACCGGCGACCCGATTCTAGTGAATTGCTTGATTTGGTCTTTCCGGTGTCAGATTTAACCGATTTTAGTTTCAAACATCATTTTCTAATATTTTAGATTTTCATAATTTTCTGAAAATTTTCCAAATTAAATTGCAAATTCTTCAAAATCGGTGTCGCCCGATTTCACTAGTAAATTCTAGGATTTTTAATTTGAAAACGGAGTTGAATTTCTTGAATCTGATTTCACCATGATTCTTAATATAATATTTACTATTTTTGAAATTTTTTGAAAAGCTTTTCGAGTTACTCTATTTTTCTAATTTTTTTGATGTTTTCGGTATTTTCCCAGATCTGTGATATCTATCAGAATATTTTCTTTTCTTTCTTTTTCTTTACACTTTTATTCTCCTCCACTTATTTTTTTTCTTCTTTTTCTTTTCTTTATTTCATTTTTCTTTTCCTTTTTTCTCCACCATACAAAAAACCCCCAAATTATCTACTCCCATCTCTCCCCTTTATCTCTTCCTTCTTCTTTCTTTTCTTTTCATATTTTTTTCTTCTTCCTCCTCCCACAACCAACGATAGCACATCCCCCTTCCTCTGCCATTTCCCTCCCAAATTCTCTCTCTCTCTTTACTTCTCAAATTCTCTCCCTAATCTCACTCACCCTTTCTTTCTCTCTCTCCTATACTCATCAATTTCCTCTCTCTCTCTCCCTTCATCTTCTCCACCCAAGCGCCCCCGGCGACGGCCACGACTACCCCTCCCAACTTCGGCGAGCCTCCTGCCTTCTCTCTCTCTCCCCCAACCATCTCCATCTCCTCTCCGACTTCATCAAACAATAACAACACCATCATCACCTTCACCTCCATCTTCACCATCCTCTTCCTCCTCCACTAAATCCACCACCTCCTACCACCAAGATCTCCTCCTCCTCCGGCCAAGACCACCACCACCACCTCCATCATCTCCACCCTCTAAAATCCAAATCCTCCCTTCACCTCCCTTCCTCCCCTGCCGGCCTGTTCGCAGCCCCGGCCGGTCGGCGCGCCGCCGGTGGTCGGTCAGGCCTGCCCATCAGCCAGGCAGCCACACCTTCCCGCGGCCTGAAGGCCATGGCTGCTGCTCTCTCTCTCCCTCTTTTGTTTCTCCCTCTCCTGTCACTCTCGCTAATTCTTTCTTTCTTCTCTCTCTTATTCTCTTTCTCTCTAACAATATTATATATATATATTTTAAAATATATGGTGGCTCGTGTACGTATTCTTAGATTTTTAGAATTAGCATTTTTCAAAGATTTATAGGCGAGTGTTCTCGCCTTGATTTGGGTTTCCCCGCTGTATGACCCGGGAAAGGAGAGAGACAGTGAATTGCAGTAATAGTTTTCCTTGAATCGAATGAAAAGGATTACAACAACAACTGTTCCTTCCGGTTACAAGGGAGGGAGGATATTGAATCTTGAATCCCCCCTTTGTTTAAGGCTGGGTTCTTCGTGTGGCAGTGGAGAGTGAATCTTGTTCTCCGTTGACCGGATGACCGTCCTTCAAGGGTCTCCTCTTCGGCCGGTAGAAAGAGTAACTCAGCTCCGTCTACCAAAACTCTAGAAGAGAAGCTAAGCGAAGAGTCACTTGTACGCAGTAAGCTCACTTGAAGAGTCGAGTTCTCTCTCTGTTGATGATCTCTCTGTTATCCTCTTCTCCTTCTTTTTTTTTTGATTCCCAAAAGTCCGACCCCTTCTTCAGAGCGACGGGGCTATTTATAGAGGTCTTAGGGGGTGAACGTGCCCCCCTAAAAGCGCTCCACAATGAGGGCCAACTTCCCCGCTACATGGGCGGTAACCAATCCACGTGCCTGCTAAAGACACGCCATGATGGGAGCTGGTTTCCCTTACGTGTGGGCAGTGATTGGTTCCTTAACCAAGGCGGTTATAACTGAGACGCGGGTTTCAGGCCGACGCGCCTTGATGCTGAGACGCGGGTGCCAGACCGACGCGTCTTGATGCTGAGGCGCGGGTGTCAGGCCGACGCGCCTTGATGCTGAGGCGCGGGTGTCGAGCCAACGCGCCTTGAGCTTTTCAATGGCTTGTCCTTCAGTAACTTTTGGACAGCCTACAGAACCCCCTCCAAAGTTTTCGATATTCCGCAGTTAACTGGGACGGATTTCGAAATACTTTGGACTCTAGCTGAATTCACCTTCATGGCTGGACAGTTGATGCTCCGGGTTCGATCTTATCTGGAGTTGGTCTTCGTGAGTGTACTGTTTGAACTCTTTGAAGCCACCAGAGTTGATCATGTTGAGTGTCTAGATGCACAGTCTAAACCTCCCCGATTGCTTTTAGTCTGTCACGAGTGTGCTTTAAGCCAGGAGTGGTTAGTCGTCTGCTTGCGTCAGTGTACTGTTGAACTGATTTTGCAGAAGCAGGAGGCCGAACGCAGGTTCTTTTCAAAAAAGCCGAGATGGTACTGCTTTAAAGACGCGATTTCTGTAGGGTGCGTCCTTTGGCAACGGAAACGCGCCTGATCTTCTATGAGGCAGACGCGATGTTGGGCCCGCTGGGTCGGACGCGGACTTTGTAGAGAGACGCGACCTTCCGAATGCATTTATGGAGATGCTGACAGGGCATGTCCATCGAAGAGGTGCGTCCCTTGGGTGCGAATCTGTGCCGTGTGATGATTACGCCGCCAGCTGGCCTGGGGAACCGGCAGGATTTCACCTTTTGGCACGCGGATTTCCTGGTTCATTAACTGACCCGCGCCACGGGTCAAATGACAATTCGCTGTGGGGTTGTGACGCATGATCTTCGCGAAGATTTGCTCTACGCGTCATGCGATGATTTGCTGCAGCTTTTATCGGGTCACACGCCGCGTATCTTTGCGAATCCTTGTGCCTATAAATAGCCACAGTTGGAGAAATACCTCTTCTTCTCCGAGCGTTCTACTTTAGGGTTTTTTTTAAGAAACAGAGTTCTTCTTCCCCTATTCATACTCACATCAGATTCTTGATTAATCAATGGCACCCAAGACCAAGCCAACCGCATCTTCCTCATGGGCGACCGTCGACGAGGCCCGGAGGGGCGCTTCTTCTGCGCAGGATGCTGCTTTCCCAGGTATAATGCCTGTTGGGTGTGGATTTCGCCATTAACAGAAGTTCATAGAACCCTAAGAATCTTTAACACGAGATATAACTCGTGTTTGATTCTCAGATGCGGTTTTCAGACGCAGTCTTTGAGCTGATAACCGAGGCGCGGGTTTGGACCCTCGCGCCATTGGGTCCTGCGTTTCGGATTCTTCACTTAGAATATTTCTAATTGTGAAGGGTTCAGACGCGGACTTGGTTTGCAGAACGCGGATTTGATCCTTGCGTTCTGTTCCATCAGCTGCCGATTTTGATGAATCTGGCACTTGAGTCCAAGTACTTAGAAATCTGGGGGTGTGAAAGGAAGAGAATTACCCTCCTTAACTTCCGGCGATTAGGGTGATAGAAGGGTTAAGGTGGATAACTCCCTTCTTTTCGCACCTCAGAAGTGACATCAAGAACATTCCATGACTTTCTGTGGTGGGGATGCAGATCCTGCAGGTCTGGACGCGGGTTTGATAATTCCTGCGTCCAGTATCTCTTCTGCGTTTGGACGCAGTTTCGCAGGTCTGGACGCGGATTTGATAATTCCTGCGTCCAGTATCTCTTCTGCGTTTGGGTTATGAACACTTAGCATTTTTTTTTCTTCTAATAAAGTGTTCTTTTCTTTTGCAGTGCCCCATCCTTCTGCTTCACTCGCCAAGACGCGCCACTTTGGACATGTGGGTGGTGCTGACCAGGACTTGACTTTTGTGCTACGAAGGACTGCCCCTGTGACTGCTGACAAGTCGCCGGATCGCAGGGAAAGGCTCTCTAATGTTGACGTGAGGACTTTTCGGGTACTTATGACCGATGCGGCATTCACAACAGATGCTCACGTCAAGTTGGAGAAGCCTGCCTTCTTCTTTGGAGATCGAATCAACGATGGTGGCTATCGTGTGTATGACGGAACTTATAAATGGCTCCGTCAGATAAAGGGTGGAAGATTCTTTCTTCCGGACATGGAGAGGATGTTCCCACTGTCCTACTTCCAGCACATGTCCGTCCCTCGGAAGATGGAATGGGACCTTTCTCGATACGTCCCTGAGATTACTCTCGGTGATTTGGGTTCCCATAAAGTACACCGTCATGATAGCCATGACAGGTCGGTTCTCGGCCTTTTCCCTGGGTCGCGCAAGTCTGAGGTTCCGGTTGGAGAGATACCACAACTTGGCACTACCTTCCTCAACTCATTCATGGAAGCGGAGGGTGATTATCCGGTCGGGTTTCGTGCGCCTGGGTGGGTCCATTCCACGGAGAACTACTGGTGGGGCAGAATGGTAGGTTTCGTCCTCACCGACCTTGGGGATCTGCTAAAGCGTGTGGGACTGTACGTGGCGGTCAGGGCCGTACAGTGGGGTGTCCCACCAGGCTTTCATAACTTTTTCGGGATCCTGGAGCGCTACAATCCGCTGACGGGGACATTCTTTACCCCGGTTGGAGAGATGGGCCTTGCACTGCACGAGCTGCATGAGGTCTCGGGGCTAGCAACAGGGGACATCCCGTATGAGGAATATGTCCCGACCACTGAGGAGCTCCATCACTTGAAGGAAGAGTTTCCTCGGGTGTACGAGACTTACTGGGAAGTAATGTGTCACTTCCACACTTGTGGTCAGATAACCAACTGGCGGTCGCAGGGAGTCAAGCAACTGTCTTGGGCCAGTTACTTATTTAATGGTATCGATAGTAAAGACACTCCGATAACCCGACTGGTTCCCAGTTCCGACAGGGAGATTGAAGAGAGGATCGACCAGGCTTCTACACCACGGTCTCGAACGAGGACGGTTTCGACCCTGACCTGGTTTTTGAAAGCTTCCACCATCAAGCCCGGACCCCTGTCTCCGATAGGGCACTGTTGGCAGGCTTCCTGATGCTGTGGTTGAAGCGCTGTGTGGTACCCACATTGCCACATGAAGTTATTGTTGCTGACGTGGTGTATCCGGCAGTGCTCCTGGCTCATAGCAATCCTATAGCCCTTCTCCCGGCCATGGTGGCTGGCATTCAGAGCGGGTTGCGGGCGCTAACCAAGAGTTTCTGCGAGGCGCCGAAAACTGCCGACTCCCACGGCAAGCCGTATGTCGACTCAGAGGGGAATCCGACGGTGAAGCGTCCTAACCCTCGGATCGAGCTGCCTTATACGTACCTTCTGGCTTGGTACGTGATGCACTGCCCTTCTTTGATGACGGCGGTGCGTTGGAGGGAGAGTTCCGTCCCTTTTGTACAGCGGTTGGAGGATTCGAGGTGGAGTGACGTTTATATATATTACGTCCGGAAGCGACTTTCAGATCCCGCGAATTACCAGATCAATCGTTGCTTCCCCGAGATCCCTGGTGCATCCTCCGGGGATCAATGTACTGATTCCGCGGGCTCAGATGGCTTCACGAGGTTGTCCACGGGAGCCTTTTGGTGGTTGATTAATATCCGGCCCGGATATGTGCTTTTCCGGCAGGGGACTTCATGCACCATCGAGCCGTACATGCCGAATCGTTTCGCTCGACAGTTCGGCTACGATCAACTGTACGTCGGGAATCCCAATGCTCGACTCGCCTTCGAAGGGAACTTGTTCGAAGGTGCTCGGGCTTGGTGCTACAGTGTGGCCGGAGGGACGGGAGCAGCTTTCCGTCTACCTATTGAGGGGTCCAAGTGCCGCATGAGCTTCAGCTTCTGCACCTGGTATTCTCAGGTTAACCAGTCACCGGACTTTGTTCCAGCGTCCTCATGTATCGAGAGCATCAATGCAAATCTCGAGGCAAGGTCAGAGTCTGGTAAACCCTCAAAACTCACCGACCAGTTCCTGAGGCTCAGAAGGAGGCCGAGAGGAGGTCGGGAAGGGAGCCACGAGCAATCAGAGCGGAGCCGCGACCAACAAGGGAGGAGCCGCAAGCAGCAAGGGCGAAGCCACGAGCGGCAAAGACTCGACAGGTGGTAAGCAAGCGTCGTCAACGCTCTGTTTCAACTGCTGAACCTGCTCCCAAGAGGGTTCGGAGAGACTTGACGACCGAAGTCTCCCGATCTGAAGACATCCCTGCAGTTGTTGAGGTACCGAGGGAAGAAGACATAGCTGAAGAGGATATTCCTTTAGTTCGTGCCCCTAGGTCGAGCAGCAGAGACTGTAGGTCTGCGGAGGAAGGGGAGCTTGTTGACAGAGCCATCTCCGCTGACGAGGATGAGCAGCTAGAGGTCGACATCATGAGTGGAGGAGATGTCGATATTCCGGGGCTTTCAGTTCAACCCGGGTCTTTACTTGCTCATGAAGGGAGAGATGAGGCACAGCAACCTGGGTCGCCTTGTGTCTTCATTACCAGTCCTCGGGCAGTTGACCCCAGTCCCACCACTGGGGTAATTGGTGGCAAGGCTCCGGCTGCAGAAGTCTCGTGCGGGGCGCTATCGTCTTCCTCACTCTCAGGGGAGAGCGAGTTTGAAGACGAGGTCGACTACGGCGATGAACCTGCTTTTCCTGATCCGAGAAAGTTCTCCCATATCTCGGAGGAAGAAATGTACGGGGGTGAGCCATCAACGGTATCACAGCCGGCGATTGTTCCCGCGGGAGGTACTCTTTTCACCTTTTGACCTAATTTCCCTTTTTAATTTTGAAGAGGAGGCTTTAACATTCTCCCTTTTATGTTGCAGGATTGGCTGAGAATGTCGAGGCTGCCCCCTCCTCGCAGATCGAGGAGATGGTACAAGAGTTGACCCAGCCAGAAGGGGTTACAGCTTTAGTTGCCGAGATAACTCCAGAGGGGGCAACTACTGATGCCGGGGAGGCTTCTCCTTTGCCGGAAGAGGAGGCAACCCCTAAGGCCGGGGAAGAATCCACTCTGCCGGGTGAAGGGGTTATTATTGAAGCCAGGGAGACTTCCACTCCGCAGGTTTTGCCCAAGGATTCGGCGTCTCTGGACCTCCCAGATGGTAAGGAAGTCCTGATATCTTAAGTGTTTCGCTTTTCTCCTTTGTGGCTAATGTCGCAATAATTTGCAGAGGGAACTGAGGGGGCTCAGGTGGAGAGTCCGGCGGTCGGTACTCTTCCAAGAGGCCACACAGCTCAGGTCTCGGCTGAAGCTTCTGAAGGGGTTGCGCTTACTGCCCCATCATTAGCTGTGGAGGTTCCTGCAGAGATGACGCCTCCGGAAGCGCCAGTGGCCAGTCTTGCTCTTGACGTATCGACGGTCAGCACGACTCTCATGCAAAAAGAGCCGGCTTGCGCCCCTTTCCTCATGATAGAAAGGGGGTCGGGGAGTACCTCGGGTGATGATACAATGGATTTCCTGACACGCAAGACGGTGCAGCAGTTCCTTGACGCGATGCGATCGTGCATCGATTTTATCCTGTCTGGGCGTAGCTCTTTTGACTTTGCCCGGACGTTTCTTGGAAACATGGTCGGGAACATCGAATTAACTGGAGGCTCCTCGCTTGCCCATTCGTGTATGCTGTTGGTGGAGCGATTGGGAAGTGACTTGAAAGAGCTGAAGTCTTTGGACAATACTAGCTCTTCTCAAGAAGCCCAGGTCATCTTGACTAGGCTCCTAGCCAACCAGGAACGAGAGCGACAGGAGGTGGAAGCACAAGTTGCTGAAGAGGTCCGCAATCTCGAGCATTCCCAAGCTGAATGTCAGAAACTGGCTGACGACTCAATGGAATCCGAGTTCATCCGGCAAAACGCAGAGCTCGCCATCACCAATGCTCGGTCTGCCATTGCTAAGGCGGAAGCCATGATCGCGGAAAATGGGAAGACGCTTGCCACTGTCCGGAAGAGGCTGGAGGAGCAACAAGCTGCGAAGGCACGAGCTGAAGAAAGCCAGACCATTCATTCCTCCAGGTTGGAATCTCTGCGAGCACAGCTGGCTGCAAAACCCTTTTTATCTGAGGAGGAGCTGCGGGTCCAAGCCATGATGGAGGCTGAGAAGGCACGTCAGCACGAGATGCATCGTCTCAGGGAGCGTATCCGTTCTTTGCCGGATCAAGACTTTTAGCCTTTTCCCTTCTTTCCCTTTTTTTTTTTTTTTTAAGAAGAGGACACTCTATTAGAGTGTTTGTATCCACTTTTACTATTTTTGATATAATAAAAGTTTTTGAAGTTTTTGTTCCATCTTCTTTGTTTAGCTGTGGATGAATTCAACTCCCTGATCACTGGCTGTGAATACTGAACTTAGGTAAGACTAAGTTCTTTCAATGAGACGCGGCGTCGAGCTTGCTGAGACACGGCATTGATCCATAGAGTGAGACGCGGTCATCCGTCCATGGGAACTTAGATAGGACTAAATCCTTTTGATGAGACGCAGCGTCAATCACAGGGTGAGACGCGGTCATCACTCCGCAGCGTTAATCCATAGGGAGACGCGGTCATCAGTTCATAAGAACTCAGATAGAACTAAGTCCTTTGAGACGCGGCATTGATCCGTGGGGACAAACGCGACTTTGAGTAACGCGAATTTGTCCTGTCAATGAAGACGCGGCTTGAGCAGATGCGAGGGACGCAGCCTTGCGTATTTTTTACTAATCTCAGAATGGACTAAGTGTTTTCCCTTAAAAGGGCCCCGTTTGCTGAAGGGACGCGACTTTGAGTCACGTGGACGCTCCTTTAAAACGCAGGTGAACGCCTTCCAATTTGAGAAAGGTGACGCAGATTCTTGGACGCGGCTTTCCCATCTGCGTTCAATGCAGCCGGACGTGGCATCCCTATCTGCGTTTAATGCAGCCTGACTAAAAGATTTTCAGAGATTTTTGACCGTCAAGTCTTCGCTAACGATTGGGAAACCGGGTCATCCGTTGTTTCCCAAGGCAGTTGTCCACGCGTCGATTTTTCATTGGACTGAAGGCGTTAATGCCTTTTAATGCGAAACCGGCGCTGGCGGTTGGAGACCAGTGTCTGCGACAGTTCCCAAAGCGACGCTCCACGCGTCAGTCTCTCATTGGACCTCGGCAGTCGTGCGGCCACCAAGGCAACGGTTCCGATTAGTGCACCATTAATGACAGTTGTTAGGGTCTGCCTATAAATAGGGCTGACCCTATTCCTCTTTAACAATCCAGACCTTGGATTGTTCTTTCTTTGGTTTGCTCTGAGAAGTCTCGCCTCCTTCAAAGTCTCTAAAAGGGATCCTGTGTTCATGGATAAAGATGGTTCTGTGGATGAAGACGACCCAGGGCTTTTATGCTTCTGTTTGGTCTCTTCAAGAAAAAGCATCTCTTGGATCATCTTGCTCATTCGCTTTTGGATGCAGAGAGCCCAACTCTCGGTAGAGGCCTCTGCCGGTATGCTGTCCCGACCTGCCGTGATGTTTCTAGTCCACCCAAGTTTGCATTTTGGCATAATCACCTGGAATTTTCTCATGAAGTCTGAGTTGGTGCATTCCTTCTGGAATCTGCGCCGCCAACTTCCCCTCTGGACGCAAGTGCTGAAATCCTTGGCGCGGGCTTTGCTCGTTAAGCTGGCGTTTAAGGCCATTGACTTGAGCGAATTCTAAATTGGGCTGAAATTTTCAGACCTGAATCTTGCAACTCTTGTTTATTCAACAGGGAGATGGCAATTTTCGGCGTCTGAAGTTTCTCGCGTCTTGTGCTTTTAAACGTGGGCGTAAGATGAGGCTGCGTTTGAATTCTGTGTGTTTCACAGTTCTGATTCGCGTCTGTCTCTGCTGACGCAGTAGTTTGGTTCACCGCGCGGGCTTATTCCCGCGTTTGGAATTCTCCATAATAGCCGCGTTTGTTACTTAGTATTCTTTAAAGTATACCAAGTTCCAGATTTGCTAACCCTCTTGTTTATCTTTGCAGGTGGGCTTGATTGTCCTTTTTTTAGGTTCGCCGGGCCCTGGAGGAATATTTCAGCCAGCGGACTTGTTCGATGTTCGTCCATAAGGGAATATATTATAGTCCTCGTCGTCCACAAGGGAATATATTATGTCCCTGATGAGGAATCGACGTTCGCCAAGGTCTCTTCAGATTCACTGCACCATTCATGCCTGCTGGCAAGGGATGGTCAGGGTGAGTATGGCGGCGAGGGGGTTCCGGCGGTTGTGGTGGCGGATAGGATCCTCTTCCTCTCCCACCCCAGAAGTAACATCAAGGACTCTTCATGTCTGCTGGATGGCCTTTTGGTGGAAGAGCGACGCTTATGAATGAAGGGTTGCAGGGCTTTCTGCTGCCACCGGACCTCAAGACCCCCGTTCGATCTCAAGAACACCATTGCTCTTAGCTAAGTCAGCTAGGGCTCTTTCGATGTTTACATCATGCATCGTGGTGTAACCAGCTTCTATTGTAGCCACAAAACATCGCGCACTCGGAATCAGACGCAGCTTTATGGAGTGAGTGCAACCTCTGAGAGGGAGGACTTCTTTGTACTCCTCAATTGTAACACTCAATCTCATTGTAAGAGAGCGTTTTGACTGTAACACTCAATCTTATTGTATAAGAGAGCGTTTTTGTATCACTTTCATGTACCTGGAAATGAATAAAAGTGACACTTCTCTTTTTTCCTCTTTCATTGTCTTGAACTTTTTTTTTTTTTTTTAGACGCATAGAAGCAAAGAGTCTTTGACTTTGTCAAAATTATGATGGAATTTTAATAAGTCAAACTTTGTGGAGAAAGATCCTATTTCAGGAACTCTCATGATACTGTCAGAGGTGTAATATTAACTTGACAAGGGTGAAATTTTTGATGGACCTGCCACTTTATAAGAGAAAGTGATAAGTAGAATTGGTACCCCCAGGGAGGGTGAACTTTTATCAAGTGTTTGGGATTAACTTGATTGAGCTCAACTGGAGGTTTGATGGAAACACTGTTGATGGTGTAGTATTAACCTAACAATGTTTTATAGGTAGACTTGTTATTCTGTTGAAGAGAATAACAAGTGGGGCTAGACTCGTGGGGAATCTAGGAAAGTTTGTTACCGTCAGAGGTGTGATATTAACTTAACGGGTTGGAAGTGGTCTTGTCAGAAGTGTAATGTTAACTTGACAAGGATGTGAGTCAGAGGTGTGATATTAACTTAACTCAGAAGTGTCACTGTCATAGGTGTAATGTTTAACTTGACAGTGAGGGTAATGCTAGAGGTGTAATGTTGAACTTGGCATTGGTCATCTCGGCTTACATAAGGAAGTCCGAGGGAAAGTCATGGCCATAGGTGTATTGTTGAACTTAGCAATGATTTGGATGCTAGAGGTGTGGTGTTAACTTAGCATCATCCATTTCAGCTTCGTTGTGGAAGTCTGAAGAAAAGTGACTGACAGAGGTGTAATATTAAACCTGGCAGGAACTTGATTACTGTTTAGAGGTGTAATGTTGAACTTTAACAGTAACTTGTCAGAGGTGTGATATTAACTTGACAAAGATTGACTCATGGTGAGAGTAATTTGAGGACCTGTCATCCTATTGATGAGAATTGACGAGTGAAAATTTTGAAGTGCCAGAGGTGTAGTATTAACTTGGCGGATTTGAAAATTTGATACTCCGTGTAGAGTTGACAAGCAAAATTTGTACTCGACAAGGAAGATTGAAAAGTTTTCATTACCAGAGGTATAGTGTTAACTTAGTAATGGTTGTATTTTGTAGACCTACCATTCTGTGGATGAGAATTGGTAGGGGATTTTGGAGGAAAGAGTGGAGCGAAGTCCACTTTAGGATTTTTAGCAAACCCTCAGCTGTCAACGGATTTGAAGTGCCTTTACCAACTACCGTTTGAGTTGGGCTAGCCATGCTATTCCCCTCAGCATGATGAGTTGTCGAAGACTTATGTTGGACTTAAAAGCCAACACTTTCCTCTATCCTTAGCCGTCGGAGGCGTCGGATCAAATGGGAACGTGTCCCTTAGGATTTTTAGCAAATCCTCAGCTGTCAACGGGTTTGAGGTGTCTTTACCAACTACCGTTTGAGTTGGGCTAGCCATGCTATTCCCCTCAGCATGATGAGTTGTCGAAGACTTATGTTGGACTTAGAAGCCAACATTTTCTTCTATCCTTAGCTGTCGGGGGCGTCGGATATTAATGAAGAAGCTCTTCTTGTTTTGATCAGAGGTGTATTTTTAACTTGATCAACGGAAGAATACCATCTAAGGATAGTATTTCTTCAGGAACCTGCCATTGATCGGCATCATGAGTGTATCGCCATTCGAGGTTATGAGGCGATATGACCCATTTGAGTAGACTGACTCTACTACAAATGGTCCTTCCCATTTGGGTTGGAATTTTCCTTTTGTCTTGTGCGTCATTACCATGGGTCTTCTGACAGCTAAGACAAGATCGCCTTTCTTGAAAGTTCGCACTTTAACTTTCTTGTTGAAGGCTCTGGTAATTCGAGCTTGGTAGAGCTCGATTTGTTGTTGGGCCTGCAGACGCTTATCATCTAAGGCCTCCAGTTCTTGGAGTCGCTGTCGATGCTTTTCCTCGGTTGTCATCTCCGCTGTCAAGGCGACGCGTAGAGATGGAATTTGGATCTCTAGTGGGAGCACGGCTTCGCACCCATAGACCAAAGAAAATGGCGTAGCTTTAGTTGGGGTTCGCACAGTTGTGCGATAAACCCATAAGCATTCACCCAACTTGTCGTCCCAGTCTCGTTGACTTTTCGAGACGAACTTCTTGAGAAGCTTGCCAATAGTCTTGTTGAAAGCTTCTGCGAGGCCATTAGCGGCAGAATAGTATGCCGTTGAGGACACACTCTGGATTCTGAACTTGGCACAGCATCTCTAGAAAGCCTGGCTAATGAACTGAGGCCCATTGTCATGGACAATTCGCCGAGGTACACCGAAACGGTAAATGACGTGGTGTTTCACGAACTTGATCACGTTTGACGACTTGACTTCCTTCAAAGGAATGGCCTCAGCCCACTTGGAGAAGTAATCGGTTATTACCAAAATAAACCGATATCCTTTTGATGATGGTGGGCTGATAGGACCAACCACGTCCATGCCCCACATTTCAAATGGCCAAGTAGAGGTCGTAGAGTGGAGGTACCCTGGTGCTTGATGGATGAAATCCCCATGCACTTGGCAAGCGTGACACCTCTTGGCATAAGTGACGGCATCGGCAATCATCTTGGGCCAGTAGTAACCCAATCTTTGGAGTCGATGTGCCAGTTTTGGGCCAGGTTGATGGGCTCTACACATGCCGTCGTGGGCTTCTTTCAATGCCTCTTGAGCCTCCTTTGGTGAAAGGCACCGGAGCAAGATCCCGTCATGCGATCGACGATACAATGTTCGCGTAATCGCATTATAATAGAATTTGGGGGCTTTCCTTCGAATGGCAGCCGCCTCTTTGGTGTCTTCAGGCAGGATGTCGTATAAGACGTAGTCGATATAGGGGAATCGCCAGTCTTTAAGCTCTAGACCGGTTGATGCTTCAAGTGCTTCTTCGCGGTGATGACTTCCCGTTGACTCCTGATAATCCTCGAGAGCATTCCTCGGGCAATACAGGTCGTGGCTGTAGACGAATATCTTCTCCATTGCTCCAGCTGGAAGAGCTAAGGAGGCAGCCAGGGATGCGAGTGCATCTGCGTGCGCATTTTGCCTGCGCGGTACATGGTCGATGTAGAAGCTCATAAACCCCTCGGCCATGTGGATAGTTGCATTGTAATAGGGTACTAAGTCTTCATGTCTGACTTCGTACTCCCCGCGAACTTGGCTGACGATGAGCTTGGAGTCGCCGTATGCCTCGAGATTTTTAACGCCAATCTCGTCGGCGAATTGCATCCCAATCAAAAGAGCGTTGTACTCCGCCACATTGTTGGAACAAGGCTCAGTTAATGAGACAGCTCGGGGAATCACATAATTTTGTGGGGATACAAGTACTACCCCCACCCCTGCTACTAAGTGTCCCTTCGGGCTTGTTCTTGATGCACCGTCGAAGAAAAGTTGCCATACTTGACTTTCGAACGATGTCTGAGTCAGGCAGACTTCAGCAACTTCATCTGGGAGATCCTCGTAGACTTTGACTGCCCTCGGCTCTGGGTGCTCAGCTAGGAAATCCGCGACTGCTTGTCCCTTAATGGCCTTTTGTGGTAAAAAGCGCATCTCATATTGGGAGAGCAATATGGCCCATTTTGCCAGTCGGCCATTTAGCGATGAAGGTTTAGTCATAAGTAACCTCAGGGGGTTGACTTTTGATATGACGTTTATAGTTTGGCCTACCAGATAGTGTCGCATTTTCTGAATAGCAAACACTAGTGCCAAACATTCCTTCTCGATCGGGTTATACCGATGTTCGGCTCCGATCATTGTTCTACTTAGATAGTAGATTGCTTGTTCACGTCCCTGATCGTCATTCTGAGCTAGTAGAGCTTCCAAAGAATGATCCATTGCTCGGACGTATACCAAAAACGGCTTTCCGGCTACTGGAGCCGCAAGGACTGGTGGTTGGGTGAGGTATTGCTTGATTTCCTCGAACGCTCGTTGGCAAGCGTCATCCCAAATGAATGAGACACCCTTCTTCATCAGCTTAGCGAAGGGTTGGCATCTTCCGGAGAGGTTTGAGATAAACCTGCGGATGTATGCCAATCGTCCTTACAATCCCCTGAGTTCCTTGAGATTTCTCGGGGGTTGCATTTCCTGGATAGCGCGGACTTTTTCTGGATCCAGGTGAATTCCGGTGGATGTTACAACAAATCCTAAGAATTTGCCACTGGCCACCCCCAGGAAGGACTTTGTGGGATTCATCTTCAATTGATGAACCCGCATGATGTCGAAGACCACCTTCAGGTCTGCTATATGATCACCTTTAGTGCGGCTTTTTACCGCGATGTCATCAACATAACATTCCACCGTTTTGCGTATTTGCTGATGGAAAATGGCATTCATGGCCCTTTGATATGTTGCCCCTGCATTTTTCAGTCCGAAGGGCATGACGGTATAGCAATAAACCCCCAATGGTGTCCTGAAGGAGGTGTGCTTTTCATCGTCAGGATACATTTTGATTTGATTGTATCCTGAGAATCCGTCCATGAAGGACATTCGCTCGAATCCGCAAGTATTGTCAATCATAACGTCTATGATTGGCAATGGGAATTCGTCTTTGGGACAAGCCTCATTTAGATCACGGAAGTCGATGCAGATCCGGATCTTCCCGTTCTTCTTGGAGACGGGGACGATGTTGGCTACCCAGTCAGGATGTTGTTCTTCCCTAATGAAGCCAGAATCAATAAGTTTTCTGACTTCTGATTGAATTGCCTCCATTATTTCTGGGCGAAACCGTCGCTGCTGTTGTTTGACAGGCTTTACGTCCGGATTGATGTTGGGCGGTGCATAGCCACTTGAGGATCAAGTCCTGGCATGTACTCATAATTCCAGGCGAAGACGTCTATATACTCTTGTACAAGAGATATTAGATCTTTCTTCTCCGAAGGTGACAGGCCGTCACTTATGAAGATGGGCTTAGGGTTAGCCTCATCTCCTAGGTTGATCTGAACAATCTTATCTTCCGTGGGTGGCTCGCGCTGTTCAAAGCGGGTGTCCCAAAGAGCATTTAAATGTTTGATCCAAGGATCTGTATCGGATTGGATCATTTCTTCATCTCCATCTTTGAGGTGGCTTGTCGAAACCATGTTCACTGAAAGTTCCTTAAGATGTTGCCGACACTGACATCTGACTCCCAGGATGATGTGTCTGAAGAATAATTGTTGCTCGACGATTCTCGAGAATCGGAGGCTGATGGAACCGGAGTTGATACATAGCCCAACCCCCGGCGTGTCCGATGATAATAATCGGGGGTCTTCCCTTTTGGCACAAAGGATTGCAGCAACGTCCTCCTTCCTTTGCCGAAGTTCAACCCGGGTCTGTTGGTTAGATCGTACCCCATGCACTTCATCATTTTGAGTGCTTTTGGTTCATAATAATCGAACTGAGGTGATTCCTCCTCGCCTTCCGATTCGTCGCGGGGCGTTGGTTCAGACGAAATTCGCCCAAAGAGAATTGGTTTTTGGCCTTTCCGTCTCGCTGGAACCATGAATATAGATTCTTGCGCATTATCATTGTCTTGGTATGTCTCGAAGGACGATTTCACTGGTACATGCAATGATGTCAAGGCACCCATTGCCGACCAGAGATCGTCATCTATATCAGTGCTAGTGTCTGATGGTATTGAATCAGAGGCACACGCAGAAAAATACGCAAAATCTAAATCTTCATTAATATACCAACCGCCTACATCATCGGTGGTATTATCGACATCGGATTTATTAGTGCCCGTTACAAGTGGTTCTAACTCCCACAGGCACTCTTCTTTCTCAAGTTCAGTGTCAGCCTCATTACCAGAGTCTGGCTCTTCTGGTTGTGGGGCTTCATCCGTTTCCACCGGATCTTAGTACAGCAAAGAGTCGGTGAAATAATTCTCGACCCCCTTGAACGGATGCCTTTCGGCAATCAACGTCTGCACATTTCCACCCCCGTCAATGTACTTCATGACTTGGTGGAGAGTGGAGGGAACGATGGAGTTGCGGTGAATCCACGGTCGTCCCAGCAACAGATTATAGGAAGTGTCGGCATCGATGATGTAGCATGTCACCTCCGACTTGAGGCTTCCAATCTGACACTTGAGCTTGATCTTGCCCATCGGACGGGTCTGGTTGGCATTGAACCCATATATAGTCGTCTGGGTAGGGCTCAAACGATGGGTAGGAATGCCGAGATGTTGCATGACCCGGCGGGGCATGATGCTCAACGTGGACCCTGGGTCTACCTGGATGCGGTTTACCTCAGACGATCCGATATACCCTGTGAAGTACAGGGGTCGATCATGCTTCCCTTTCACCTGCATATCATCTGCCGTGAAGGTGATGCAGGGGGCATTATGGGAGGTGTGGAGGCAATGCTCTACATCTTCCTCCTTCGGCACCTGGGTCATGAAGACCTCAGCATTTGCCAGAGCTTCTTGCAGAGCTTCCCTGGTCAACTTTGATAGTCTAAGAAGTTCATACAAGGTAATGCGTGCCGGAATGTTGGCCAACTGAGCCAGGACATCAAAGCGGTAATGTGGCGTAGATCCTTCCGTAATGCCCTTTTGAAGGGCTCGAGAAAATCGAGTCCCCTTTTGCTTTTCCACATGTGGCTTTGTAGAGGGCCTGACTGGCTCCGTAGTTGGTTGTGGAGGGACTTCTGCTTTTATCCGTACTGTTTCAAGTACGCCTGTCCTGAACGGGTTCCCGCCATCGGTTGGTTGGGCTCTGCAGCCAGGACTATCGTTTCCTCCTCTGAGTCGGTCAGTGAAGGGATATCAGTCTCCGCTTCTCGAGAGGAGGCACCTATCACATTACAGGATGAGGCTTTTGCCTTGCCTTTGGATTTCCTGTTGGTCACAGTAGCCCATTGCTGTTCATTGACAAGGTCAGGGTGGACCCACATAATTTCCCCTTGAGGTGTAGGGACGGGTACCAAGCCTTTCTCTTGCTGCTGGTGAGGGTCTGTGTTGACCACTCTCAGCTCTCCTCTTGGGATAGGAGCTACCCCCGCAGGCGTCGGTGGTTGTCTCCCGAACTGGAGAACTGACGTCACATTAGCCGTCACCTTC
The DNA here is from genome assembly GCA_038442645.1 of Agave tequilana. NCBI lineage: Eukaryota > Viridiplantae > Streptophyta > Magnoliopsida > Asparagales > Asparagaceae > Agave > Agave tequilana. Next base: position 132,222 of record JAVJIF010006138.1, read on the forward strand.
TTCTGCTCTAGTCGGAGTTTTAACACCTCTGCATCAATCAGAGCTTGAAGGACGTCCTTGAAGACGTAGCAGCTTTTGGTAGGATGTCCCAACATTCTGTGGTACATGCAGTAGTTGGGATTGTCGGTTTTGCCGACTTCCTCTGGGCGTCGAGCTTCAGGGAGCTTCAGTCGGTTGCTCTTGTTGAGTAGTTTAAAGAGCGAATCGACATGTTCCTCCTTGAAGGAATACTATTTGTTGGCGCGTGGCTGGCTTGAAGAGCCACTTGCCTTACCTGTTTGAGGTTTGGCGGGAGATTTGGTCTCCGTGGCCAAATTATCCTTCCGCTTTGTTTGGAGGGATGTGTCCGGCGCATGCCTTGTCGACCTTTCCGGCCTAGGCTTACCTTCCTCCGCTCGGACGCGGGCGACAATCTCCTCAGCCTGTTCACCTTGTTGGACTAATTGCTTCCAGGTGCGGCTTTCAGCAACTCCTATTTGAGCAAGGAGTGAGGTTTGGAGATTGTGGCGGCATGTTTCCACCAGGGTGACCTGGGTCATACCGCTTGGACACCGGAGTGCCATGTTCCGAAATCTTTCCACGAAAGATTTGACAGACTCCCCCCTCCGCTGTTTGGTAGCTAGAAGGGTAGGCATCGTGACCTCCGAGTCATCCTCAAAGAAGCGTGTTAAGAACAGCTTCTCCAGATCGCCCCAGTTCTTGATAGAACCTTCTGGGAGCTTCATAAACCATTCAAAGGCTAACCCTTTCAGGGTGCCAATGAACAAGCGCGCAAAAATAGCGTCATTATCCACTACATTCCCGATCTGGGATTTGAAGTAGTAGATGTGCTGGTTGGGGGACCCCTTCCCGTCAAATGCTTGGAGGGTTGGAGCCTTGAACTTAGGAGGGTACGGGACTGAATCCCACTCGGCCGGATAGGGCCGGACCACTCCTACTTCTTGGAGATCTTTCCGATTAGTAAGGGCCTCGAGGCGTCGCTCTAGTTGACTCATTCTTTTAACATGAGCCTTTCCCTGGTCTTGGTCGCCTTTTACTTGCGACGAGGACTTGGACGAGCCGGAGGTAGATCGCCGCGTCTCCTCAGAAGGTTCGGAAGATGAGCTTTCTCCCTTTTTTGCTTTGCCTTTTGACTTTTTAGGGGGGGACCTCCTCCTGTCTTCGAGCAGCTGTGCAATTGCCTGCTTAAGGGAGTTGATAGATTCCTGCTGAGCAAGAATCATATCCATTTGTGCCTTCTGGATCTGCTCCAAACGTTTAGTCGTCTCCTCAGGAGCGCCTGTCATGTAGGCGGAGGTCTCCTTCTCGACAGAAGAATTCGAAGCCCTTGATTCCGCTACAGCGGAGTGGGAATCATTAATGCCATGGGCTAAGGCATTACAATTAATTGGGGGAATGGCCCCAGTCTGGGTGCGAGTGTGTCGATACACTCCTTCCGGTTCAGAGTCAGACTCGGAGTCGTCTGAGCTGACTGCAAGTTGTTTTCCCTTGCTCCTGCTTGTCATATTCGCAGTGAGCTCTGGGTACTCAACGTCAGAGAAGGTTCTCCTTCTGTGGGAGCGTCTTCTTTTAGCTGACGGAGGAATCAGGGTCAGCTGTCTGACTAAAGACTGCTGGTGCATGCCTGACCCACAACGGCACTCAGTGAGCATATGGATGAGTCGTTGGCAGCAACACGACGAAGTGGCCTGATTGGCACTTCTTTTCTTCGTCAGATAATCCCTCAAATCCATGGGAGGGGGATTGAAAAGATCAATCTCGCAACGTCGAAGACGGGAGGCATCCATGTGCTGCACAGTCTGGACGCAGACTTCAGGGACGCGGTTTTCGCGTCGCGGCTGTGGAACGCGCGTCTGGCGTCTCTGTTGAGATGAGACGCGAGTGTCGCGTTGTTGTCTGGTGCGTCGGGGTAGAGACGCTTGAGAGAGGATGGGCTGCTGGGCCCCACGCCTATGGGCTCGTGCCTCTTGTGCTTGACGAGGCGTAGAGGTCTCACCTTGGCGTTTGATGAGTTGGTCCTCGGAGGACCTAACTGGAGGAATCTCGCGTTTGGGACGCCAAACGCGGACTTCACGTACTGGACGCGGCGTGGGCAAGGCGCGCGATTGTACGTCGCGTCCAGCCTCAGTTGGACAACCGACGGTTCCAACTTGCAGCTGACGCGCACGTCTCCTCTGTCGACGCTCAGCGTTTCGATTGCGTCGAGGAGGTAGAGAGAGACCAACGACATCCTGATGCTGGCCACCAGGGATTTTGACCACGCGGGTCTCCTGAGAGACGCTGACGCGGGTGTTCTGTGCGACGCGGTTGGTCGCGAAGGCAGATGTGCCTGGGACCATGCGGGCCTTCTGAGAGGCGTTGACGCGCGTCTCTTGGTTGGCACAGTCGGCAGCAGGGGAGCTCGAGAGAGCCACAGATCGGGACTCGAGGCCATTCCCCGTTGAGACCCGGTGGCAGATGCGGGTCCTTGGGCTCTTGGAGCCAGAAGAGAGGAACTCTTCGTACTTCGCCTGGTCGAACTCGACAACGAGCGATTCGACCATCTTTCCCTTATGGTGGACGTCATCTTGCGCCACTACCTGTTCATCAGTAACGAAGGTTGTCCCCAGCGGAGTCGCCATCTCTTGTATGACCCGGGAAAGGAGAGAGACAGTGAATTGCAGTAATAGTTTTCCTTGAATCGAATGAAAAGGATTACAACAACAACTGTTCCTTCCGGTTACAAGGGAGGGAGAATATTGAATCTTGAATCCCCCCTTTGTTTAAGGCTGGGTTCTTCGTGTGGCGGTGGAGAGTGAATCTTGTTCTCCGTTGACCGGATGACCGTCCTTCAAGGATCTCCTCTTCGGCCGGTAGAAAGAGTAACTCAGCTCCGTCTACCAAAACTCTAGAAGAGAAGGTAAGCGAAGAGTCACTTGTACGCAGTAAGCTTGCTTGAAGAGTCGAGTTCTCTCTCTGTTGATGATCTCTCTGTTATCCTCTTCTCCTTCTTTTTTTTTTTGATTCCCAAAAGTCCGACCCCTTCTTCAGAGCGACGGGGCTATTTATAGAGGTCTTAGGGGGTGAACGTGCCCCCCTAAAAGCGCTCCACAATGAGGGCCAACTTCCCCGCTACATGGGCGGTAACCAACCCACGTGCCTGCTAAAGACACGCCACGATGGGAGCTGGTTTCCCTTACGTGTGGGCAGTGATTGGTCCCTTAACCAAGGCGGTTATAACTGAGACACGGGTTTCAGGCCGACGCGCCTTGATGCTGAGACGCGGGTGCCAGACCGACGCGTCTTGATGCTGAGGCGCGGGTGTCAGGCCGACGCGCCTTGATGTTGAGGCGCGGGTGTCGAGCCAACGCGCCTTGAGCTTTTCAATCGCTTGTCCTTCAGTAACTTTTGGACAGCCTACACCCGCTTCATCGGGTCAACTGTATTTTCTACTGTATCTAGATTGTAATTGTATTCATGTATTTGTATGTGGCCAAGTGCCCTAGACTGTATTTGTATAGTGCAAGACGAATGCTTGTATTAGTGTAGTTAAATTCTTGTACATGTATCATGCTTGCGATGTTGCTCACTACTGCCTTATTAGTGCGTGTGATTGATGTTGGTATTCAGCTTAACAGGAATCAATCTGACAACTAATCAAGATCACTGAGATATCAACAATCTAATTGGCCAGGTCGGCAAATATCAGGTGGGAGGTTTTCCGTTCAATAGAACGTTCCTTAATTTAAGAACCACCTTTCAATTTCCTTCCTTGATTAAACACCAATTAGACTGAATCTAAATCAGTCTCGATATACAGTAAAGTATATCCCCTGTATAAAGGACTTACTCCACTTATACAGTATTTGGAGTGAGGTACGCTTAGAGCGAATCTCCTTAAGACAATTACGTCCCCCGCACTGGTGCTAACGGGATAATGGACGCTGGTCTCCCAAGATACAACACTCCTTCACGGTATTTGGATAGCACTACCAAATCACCGTACGGTCGAACCGTAGTCAACCAGTACCTTCACAGGATCGTTGAAGCAGCGGTACAAGGACAAATTTCGGATGAATATTTGCCTCTACTTTGGAGTAGCACCCACTGTTGAGGACGAAGGAAGGTTGAAGAATATTCTTCTTCAGAAGTCTTAGATTCAGACAACAATTCTATAAAAGAATTTGTTGAATTTTCTAAGCCCTCTTTCAGAACGAATTTTGCAGAATCTTCTTTGGAAGTCGCTTCGGAATCCCACTTCTCGCTGGAAGTCACTTTGGAACTCTACTTCCTAGTTCAGAACGCAGACTTGCTTCTGCTTCAGAACTCAGATAGAAAGAGAGAGAGTTGTTGGTGTATTTGTTATGTGTTTTTCAATTGAGAGATTGGAGTGCTTTATATAGCACTCCAGGAGGGGCCAACAGGTTCGAACCCAAACGAAAGGCTGCAACCGTTGGCAGTCCAAAAGGTTCGCAACCGTTGGCAGTCCAACAGATTCGCATCCGTTGGCAGACTAACAGGCTCGCAACCATTGGCCGTCCAACAGGTCTGACACCTGTTGGCGGATCGGTTCGAAACCTGACAGCGGAGCGGGTCCGTTGGCGGGGCGGAGCGGGTTTGGTTCGGGTAGCGGCCATACCCTTGAGACCTGATTCAAAAAGAACCAGGCCAGGTAGGGAACCCGAACCAGAACCAGAACCAGCACTAGGACCCGAGCCCGAGCCCGAGCCCGAGCCCGAGCCCGGCCCGGCACCGGCGCCGGCCGGCCGACGGCGCGCACGCATGATAGGGCATGGTTCCCTCCCAATCGCGCGCGAAAACTCCAAGTACCCAAAGGGCACGCCCTTTGTTCTCAATTTTCTCTATTTATACACCACAAACTTCCATCCCACGGCCAATGTGGGACTAAATGCTTTTAGCTACCTTTAGTCTCGTTTTGACTTTGAATTAGGCAATCTTTAGACTTGAATATCTCATTCATTCGAAGTCGGAATTGAACATGTGAATATACCACGTTCATCCCCAATGGAAGGAGAACACATTCCAACCATCATCCAATTGATTCGATCAACGGATCTCGCCATAATTCAACTCAAAGATTCGCATTTATATTCTTCAATTCCAACAATTGACACTAACACTTTTGCAGGTACTATACCTAGCTTCCGGGCTGCGTTCAACCTCTAGGCTTTCTATACCCAACCGTCGGGTTGCTTTAGCCTCCGGGCTTTACACTCAGTCTTCGGCTTTCACTATTCCATAGTATTTTAGATATTATCACATTTGTATGCATGCTTGCGTGTTATTAACATTTTGTACAGGTACTCTGTACAGACTATGGGTGTCTGCACACTCCCGAGATGGCTACCCAATTGATTTTAGGCCCTGCACCCTTATGGGTTTCGTGATAGCTACCGAGAGTGCGTTTAGACCCCGAGCGTACTCTAACCCTCGGACTCTCGTCACTTTCTTGAAAGAAGAGTGTGCTTAGACCTCAGGTCTCTCATGCTTCGCCTGGTAGGCATGCTTAGCACTGAGCGTTTTACCACTAGATTCGTCTAGGCAAAATTTGCCAGATTTTAAACTCGCCTTTTAAGTCGAGTCATCCAGTAGCTCCGTCAAGCGCTCTAGTGACTAAACACTATTTGATGTCCGCGTCTCCAGCACTGCTTAAACTCTACTTGATTGTGCTTGGCTATAACGCTATCACTTGTCATATTTTCTCTTGATGTGCTGACACTTGTCGTGCTATTACCTGACATCTACATGCTCTTTTGAATCAGATTTATCGATACACGTGTGCTTATTTCTACACACCATTTGGTATTCACCACACCACTAGTTAGGGAGTTTCTGACTCTCCTGGATCTGCTTGTCCAGATCTCGGAGCTTGGATTTTGTGGATTCTCTCGGTTGCTGATCAGAGATGCGCAGCGAAAGCGTGGATCATCGGCAGACCGTCCCTAGCCTTATACTTCCAAGCCCCCTGCTCGGCTCTCAAGTTTTCCTTTTGTAACTTGTGAGTGCCTTTTGTACAGTTCATGATTGTATATCTCTTTGTATTCTCTCATTTGCACCTATCAGTGATATAATATTCTTGTGATATTGTATCACATCCTGTGATAACTTTGTAATTGTACTCATATGTTAGAATGTATAATGCACCACGTACTTTCACACTCTGATTCTTCCCTATACTGATGCTTAGCGTATATATGTGAGAGTATTTTCGACCTATGTATATACGTTGCAGTAATATTTTCGTACCCGTGGGATCGGAGCGTTACAAGAGCATTGGTAGCGCCACTTGCGAGCTAACGCTCAGATAGTTGGTGACAGATCTGACTATATCGGATAGTTCAGCGCTAGTCTTCGCCTAGTTGTTTATAACCCCGACAGTCATATAGCTAGAAAAGTCATAAGCACCCACGATCGCTCTCTAAATGACCAGAATAAGGTAAAGCTTGAAGATAAGTTTTGAATCTTATCTAGGCAATTACAGGGCTCATAATAAAGAGAGTTCAATCGCCATCAATTCAACCAGAGGAAGGTTGATGGCACTGAACAATAAGCCAAACAATGAGATGAGATGGGAGTACCGTCTAGCCGTTAGCATCTTCATGGAGAATTCAATTTCACGGGGGTCATGTCCCATACAATCAACAATTTTTAAGAAACCAATTCAGGACTTGTAGTCGAGCAGTCAATGTAAAATTTTGTGAGGTTCCAAGTTTCATAAGTATCCTGTTAGAGGCCTTTCTGCTTTCTTTTGAACCTTCTCCCATTGTATGCACAGTTGACAATGTCATGTTTATATCGCATTATGTTCAACATTGCAGATAGCCTACTCTTTTGGTGTTCAAGAGAAATCCAAATTCCAAGCTAATTTCCAGTAGCCTGACCTAACCTTTCACCTATAATAGCCTTGATAGTGGTTTATGTGTACTATATATGAAAGCAAAATGGTGCAATTTACTTGCCTCAATGACCAACACATTATTTATTATCAATTGGCATTGTTGACGGGGCTGAGTCATTTTCTTGGGTACATGGAACAAAATTGATCCAATGATTAGAATAGTCTTACGACTCATTGCACTCTACTTCTACAGGTACTTACCACTAGTTTAAGACACATCCAACTGGAACAATCTCTCCCACATCACACGAAATGAAGATGGAAATAGAGACAAGTAACCCTATAAGCCCAAATTGGATTGTAGAACTTAAGTTCGTTGATTATCGGGTCGATTACGGATCACAAAGTCTAAACCCCAATTACAAGGATTTAGATCTTGTAGTGGTCGGTTTTGACCCTTGTCAAGATCATGACGCGTGTCCCACTGCATCAGAAGTGTCCTAAGCGACCCATGAGCCTAACGTGCCAACAGGCCCAGTATGGGACCAAGGAGAAAGCCTCGGGACCTGTCCCGAGCTCGCAATACATCTCGAGCCACCTATCCGGAAACTCAGCTGAGGGCCCCTCCCGGGTCCACATTAATCCAGAACCATCCATCTGGATGCTCAATTTGGACGAGGATGTTCCGTTAGTCGGATACCCGAGCTTCCGATACGAATATCCTCCACGAGAACATTCATTTCTAGACTAGTTATAGTTAGCGGCATGATCCTCGTAATTCACGGATTCAGTTACGTTGTCAGATCATTCTCACGTTCTAAACGTTATAATGCCCATGTTTCAATGTGAATTGTTATAGACAGTGGCAGATATCTTTGCATGATAATCTCTACAATCAAGTGGCGCAATCTGGGTGGTTATAAGGAAATCACAAAGTGCCGATAGTGCAATTGTTGAGATCCGAAATACCCGGCGTAAATTAATAGCTAGTCAGTTATTTATACAGCTCCTTCTCCCTCGAGAAAGGGGGTTCTCTTTTGATTACCACCGAAAACACCACACACAAGTATTCCCTACTTTCTTCAAATAATGATACTTTTTCTCACACCCGAGAATTTTCGGTCGGCACCACAGCGGTGCTCCTGACCAGAAAGGTGTTCTTTTCTCTTTTGTATTATTGTCAGGATAAATAAGGAGCGTTCAATCATCTGTGGCAGAAAATTCCCACCAAAGATCTATATATTATTTTTTGTTTTTCTGGTGGAGTTGCATCCACGTATGGATCGAAGAAGGGAAGTTGAATCAACATTTACATCATAAAAAATCTAAATAACTTGTTGAACTTTATTGTTACCACTAATCTTGCCAGTGAAAAGGGTGCATTCGGATTTTGTGACAAATGATGTTCAAGGCCCTCAGAACAGTTTATAGACATATTTAATCAACTTAAACTTTGCTAAAACTAAAACGACAAGAAACCAATGAAAGAAATTCTCACCAGATTTTTGACACCTCCATCAACCACGCAACTATGCAGATAAACAAATTACAATCCAGACTGTACCTTTTCCTGCTCTCATGAAAGCCTCCTAAAATCTATAAAAAGCAAACTCACTAGTAGAACTGGCCAAGCTCTCACCCAAACACTTAGGGTTAGTAACCATGAACCAATACTTTGCCATCCTTGCCCTGTTGCTTCTCTCACTGCAGCTCTTCCAGCACTCAGACGCTGCTATTCAGTGCAGTGATGTTCTCGAGGACTTGACCCCATGCGTCAGCTATCTAGTGAGTGGCAGCGGGGGCCCGTCAAAAGCTTGTTGCGACGGGGTCTCAACCTTGTCATCCGCGGCATCGGCAACAGATGATCGGCGGGCTGCATGCAGTTGCATAATGTCAGCTGTGTCGAAGGTCAAGCCTAACACAGCAGCGGCGCAGGCGTTGCCAGGGAGCTGCAACATCACCTTGCCTTTCACTGTCTCTCCACATCTGGATTGCTCCAAGTATGAGAGAAGATCAACTGAGTACTACTAACGTCTATTTTTTCTTTCTTTTAATTTCCTTGAATATTTGTATATTTGCACTGTTATCCTCCCAATTATGAGCTACCATTAGAATGAATCCTTTAGGGTTCAAATGCAGATGCACAACTATTCTCGGATCCATAGACAAGACTGGAGACCATATTACAGTCAAAATCATATATTGTAATGTTATTATCTCAAGTGTCTATACTTTCTGACTGACTATTGTCTTGTGTTGGACTGCAGAATTAATTGAAGCAAGTCTCCTGCTGCAGGGATGTGGAGGGGCTCTCATCTGTGCTTAAGCACCTCACTGTCGTTGCAACCCAGATGTGTGTTTGTATTACTGGCGTTGTATCAGGTTAATCAAAGAGCGTTCTATGTGCTCTCTTATTGTATGAATCTGTATATGCAATGAATGGCTTGCTTGTGCTACTAGTGCTAAAAAGACCTTGTTTCTCATTTACAATTCTGAAGCGATCTACTCCTGCAAGAGTTTCTGAAGCGATGTACTCCTCTAAATTTGATTCCTCGAGCAATTTTGAGATCGACAAACGTTCCCACAAATAGTCTCAACGCTGCTCCGAGATCGATACACGATCTCGCCAAACAGCCACCAATGCCCTTGGAATCGACACACGATCCCACGACGAACCTGGGATGCTCTGATATCACTTGTTGTGCCTAACGCCTTCTTTCAACAACCAACTTGAGGAACCCAAGTAACAGAGATAGACACGCCGAAGAAGTACCAACACGACCAGAACAGAGAGACAAGAGAGAAAACAAGCCAACACAATATTTAACGAGGTTCAACAATTTGCTTACGTCCTCGGGACAAGGGAAAGAGATTTTATTGATCCAACAACCAATACAACTTGTAGCTTGAGGATTTTAGAGGGATACAATTCATGAATATTTTAATTTTATTTATAGACAGAGAGTCTCAACGCTTTAGGAAATCTCAATTAGATTCGTCTCCAAATCAAAAACGAAATCCGAATCCGTTCAGGAGAGCAGAGCGTCTGTCGGTTGACCGGGACTAACAGAGAGCTTTGTCTTTCAGTCGGTCGACCGCTTCGGTCGACCGCTTACTTTCCACGGTCGACCGGGCTAGGCCTATGCACGTTGTGCACACCGGTCGACCGGGCCCCGTCCCCGGCCTGCTACGAGCTGCGTTCTCGCTCTTTTGGCTTCCGATCTCTGCGCAATTTCTTTCAATGAGTTTAAAATACTCTTCCGATGTATTTTATCTCCTCTTATCTTCTCTCTCCCTACAATTCTCCACCTCGGTAAAATTTTTCAAATCTGAGCCGAATTCTAATGAACATCTGGCGAAATCGACACACGATCTCGGCTTGAGCGCTCCAAATGAAATCGACACACAATCTCGGCGAAATCGACACACGATCTTGACTTGACAAACAGACGAAACCGGTTCCTTCAAAACGAATCGCCAGTACATATACAATTGATTTTCACTGATCACACCAGATTCAAATTGAGTTTGTCGTCCTAACACTCTCCAAACTCCAATACCAATTGTAAGATTCTAACTTCAGCTCAGCTATCCAAACGGAATGCAACATACATGCCTTCCCAACATCCACCGAAGAGAAATACCATGTGAGCCGACCAACGAACGTATTTCTACTCAGCAATTTAATGGAACTTTATTCTAAATGACCTCAAAAAGAGCCCAACATGAGCCAACACTAACTCTCCAACTGACTGGCTATCCAGTCCAATTGGCTTCAAGACGGTCTAACCAAATCTGAGTAGAATACACCAAACGCCATCATCGGCTTCAACAAACTGGATGCACACCCTCTTTATGCAAGCTCAACTGTCTTCTTACTAGAAGATTAACCGTTCATTGAGATCACAACACTTCACCTCTACGTGAAGTCTAACTCTTGACCTCTACGTGAAGTCTAGAACAGCTTTTCAAGAACCCAAATACACCAAATAGCTTCATAGGGGTTACATCATCAATTGGACGCACCTTTACGGCTGCTTACGCACCTTGCCTAAGGGATCAAGCCAACCGTAGTTCATTAAAATGAGCTCCACTGAGCTCAAGCACTTATGACTGAATCTTCAGCAGTGAACCGAACTGGCTGAGTCATATGAACCTCCTTACTACTGTCATAGAGAACGACCTTCAATTTGAGCTTGTCTCAGTCACCAACTTGAAATTCATGCTTCTTCACCCACATTCGTGGATTTATCTTGATTCCAATAGCTACAAACAATTCGACATTCTTATCAATGTCAACCTGTTCAGCATCAAAACTGGCTACATGATCTCCATCTGGTGTCACATCTGGTGAAGTCCCTACTGATACCGAACCAACTGGAGTTGGAGGAGTAGCATCAACCTCCACCCACTGCAATACATCCTTGATCTTCATCCTTTCCACCTGTTGAGAGACGGTAGACTTCAACAATAAAGTCTCATCAAATGTGACATGCTGACTCAACACAATCTTCTTATTTTTGAGGTCTCATAACTTATAACCTTTCATATTTCTTTTGATATCCAAAACACAAACTTTTTTGCTCGTGGATTCACCTTGCCATCTTTGGTACAAAAGTAGGCCGGACTTGAAACATGGATCATCTTATCCCTCATGACACTAGTACCCTTCTTCGTTGCCTATAACATGTGTGACCTCCTAAAAAACACTATCAACATCATGCCAAATCTAATGCTACACCGTGAGGGATCATGAAGACGGTAAAGCAATCAACGACACTTGCAATGGCAAAGCAACTTTGAGGCTATCAGAGTCATTTGGATTCACAAACACAGAAGAGGGAAGCAAATAAAAATAAGAGTAAAGAAGAAAAGAAACTTTGATTTGATTCAAATAACAATAAAAGAAAAGACTTACTTTTACCGGTGTCACCCTCAATACAAACTTTGCTTTTATTCTTCTATGAAACTCTCCTCTCCTCTCAGTTACATAAATAAAATAAAAATTACATAAAAGAAAATAAAACCCTAAGTTACAAACTACAGAATAACCTAATTTCTACTCTCTGCCTGATCGTTCCTCTGCCTCTGATGTGTGGGGTATTTATAGGGTAGAAATGGATAGGGGAGATGAGTGGAGAGATAGAGGGAGCTAGCTATTTCTGAATTTGAATCCTCCCCTTATCTCCATACTTGATTTGATTTATCCAGAATTTTATCTGAAAATTCAATTTTGATATGCAGCTTATTGGTGTGTTGATTACCACTTATCAAATGATAGAATTGGAAAGAGTGACTAACATAAGAATTGTAGCCCTTTAAGTCATCTTTTTGGATAATCTTGAATCATCAGAGTTGGGTTTTGGTAACGAAAATTATGATTAAAATATTAAAAAATGTCCAATCTAAATCTGAGTCTAAATTGATTTAAAACTCCGAAGTTACTTGAATTTTCCTCCTTATCTCCAATTATGATTGATTCATCTCATCTGTTGATCTTCTCGCTATCCATTTATCCTTTTTAATTTTTAATTTGTCTTTTAATATTGATAAGATATCTATTTATCTTTAATGAAACCGATAGGATCTTCAAACAATCTATTTTTTCCTTGAAATTAGATGAGATTATCTCATTTAATATATATAGTTTCCAGATAAGATAGCTTCTAGAACCTTTGAATTTGAATTGATCCCCTTGATTTGCTTGATCTTTTGAATTATTTGGATTTAATTAGATAAATCTGTCAATCTCTACATTTTCTTCGTTAATTACACTGCATACCACTAAACATGAAAATACATTAAAAAACAAAGTTTTATTTAAAAATAAATGAAGAAAATGTGACATGTGTGATACAAAATGTGCAATGCATGTGTACAATTAATTATTATTGTCTAAATTTGTGCAGGCGTTTACTAATGGAGATGGAAAAGAAACGACTCCAAAAGCCCACTTAAATTCTGATTTAATTGAGTTAAAATATAAATCCACTATTTGAACAAATATTGAGGGAGATAAATGCAGTTCTAATTGAAGATCAGAGTATATCAAAAAGGATAATCCCAAATATAATTCAGTTAAAATCAGATTTTTGAAAATTTATTCGGTTCGCTGAAGAATTAACGAAGATAAGACTGAATTCAGAAGTCCGGAGGGGATTCTATCATATACAAGGAGATATCTACAAGAGAAGATCACTAGTGTAAGTTTCCTCTTTTCTTTTATTTTTACTCTATTTTAATCAAAATTGCATTCTTATTTTATTCTTCTTCTTTTTATTTTGTTTTTTTATGTTCGATTATTTAATCGAAGTGAATCTAGTAGCATCGGAAGTGTCTTGTCTTTGCGAGTGCTACCGATAGCTTATGATGATGGATTTCTCCTCTTAAGTATCCGTATCATTCCATGCTTGTTCGTCTTGTTGATGTAATGTGGAAAAAATTGAGTTCAATCTTATGGGTTATGCACTGATCGCCTCTGAAGTAAGGTAAACCTTCGCCAATGATCTAAGGTAAGTAATCGGCCAAAGAGGTAAGTAAATTTTTATTTCTTTCCTTTTATTTCTTAGTTTAAAATACCTCTTCAAAATCAACACTTCTTCTTTTTCTTATTCTTCCTTCTTTTTAACTTAGTTTAGATACACTTTCAAACACCAACAACATCACCTTCTTTTTTTCTCCTCTTCTACTACTAACACTTTTCTTTTCTTTTTAAGAAACAAAGAAGAAATATTTAACCGATCTTAGTAACTTAGAAAGAACTTACCTAGACGCTTCTATCACAGTCCCTTCTTATGGAACACAACCCACATAACCACTTGCAATAGCAGTAGTATTAAGTAACCTCGCACATTTCATTCTATATGTCTAAATTTTAATTTAAATTTTTATTTTTTTGTGCAGGTTTTGCCTCAATCAATCGTCACGTCTTACGTTCAGTAAGAGCACTGTTGCTAAATCCTTGAGAGCCAACTAACTTTACAGGGATCTATTGTGTCTTTTTGCGCCCTAGGGGGATAGAACAACACCCACACACACGACTAAGTTAGGGACATGGCTCGATACTATTTGTAAGTACTTGAGGCAATCCCAAAAGACTAGCCTTTTAGGTGGAGTTGCCCAAATTCTTATATATCTAAGACCATCCCCATGTCTATCTGATGTGGGACTATTTGTTGTAAAAATTCTAACAAAAAACATGGTAAAATCCATAGACCTAATGCTTTGGTTAGACAATGGGGTGTTTATTAGGGAATTTAGGGTTGATGATGTGATTTTGTTTAATGATGCATCCGGTGTATAATAATAATCACTATGAGATGTACAAATTTTCCAACAATCCCTATTATTTTAGAAAAATTAGAATTACCATGTGAATTTAGCTTTGATAGTATGTGTGCCCCCAGTATTGTTACTTTATTAGATGATGATAAGAATTTATGGAGACTCATTTGTGAAGTAATCAACTCATTTGAACTATGGTGATAAACATGAATCAAGAACAAAAGAAGAGACACGGATATTGGCACACAAAAAATTGATTAACACACACATGATTAGTGCGCCTTAAAAATTGACTAAGGCACACATCACTATTCCCTAAACTACTCTTTTTATCTAATTTCTAAAAAAAACTTACATAATCTCCAAAATACCTTTAACAGTTCCTCTCTCTCTCTCACACACAACATTCACTCTCATCGTTCCCTTTCTCTCTATCACACTACTCTCTTCTTTCTCTCTCTCTCTCACCATTATCTCCAAAAATTAATTATACCAACCACTTCCTCTCTTACTCACGACCCATGCCGACAACCAACGTCGACGATCCACACCGATAATGCACACCGATGATCCAAGCCGACAATGCACGTCGATGATCCATGCCGACAACGCACGCCGACGTCCTAGGTAATTTTTAAATTTTGTTGATTTTGTAAATTTTGATGAATTGTTGTTTGATTTCTTCAATTTGATGGGTCTTGTTAGTCTGTAGTGTTGATTTGTGTTTTGATTATTATTAAATTCCAATTAAACGCAAAGAAAATCATTGATTATACTTCAAAAATTGAAAAATTGATTGGAGTCTGTTGGGTTTCGTCGTCTGTTCGGTTATAAAGCGCCGAACACCTTATATCACGTTCGACAAAATTCAACCGAACAAACATTAGTTGTTCGGCCTAGTTGGCTGAACAAGTTATTCTGGTTCGGTCGACTCTGGCCAAACAGATCATCTATGTTCGGCTAGAGTCAGCCGAACAGAGATGATTTTATATCCAGCCAGTTCTTAATATGTGTGTGCGCGCGCGCGCGCACGCGCGCGCACGCGCGCGCACACACACACATAACAAGATTATTTTTTTCTCTATCGCAGACATGAAAACTGCAAGCCCCTTTAGAGTCCGTTCGATGGCTTTGAAAAGACATCGTAGACTGGGTGAGTCCTATTCAACCATTCCTGAGGCAGAAGATGATTCCCAAGTAGAGGAGGGCGAAGAAGACGAGGAGTCGGAAGAGTTGATTTTGCCATTTTTGTGTGATCCGACTGATCTTACACTGTTGCGAAGTTTTAGAACTCACATAGCGGCAGATATCTGGACCGGCGAAGTAAGAAATGATTTTTAATATTTTTAAGTTAATTATATGACAAATCCCTGTTCCTAACAACAATTTTTTCCAGGAAAGGAAACCAGTCAAATGCATTTCTCAATTTCTTTTCAACTTTTGTTCTATATATATGACAAGATTATTTTTTTTCTCTATCACAGGCATAAAAACTGCAGGCCCCTCTAGAGTCCGTTTGACGGTTTTGAAAAGACATCATAGACTGGGTGAGTCCTATTCAACCATTCCTGAGGCAGAGGACGATCCCCAAGTAGAGGAGGGCGAAGAAGACGAGAAGTCGGAAGAGTTGATTTTGCCATTTTTGGGTGATCTGACTGATCTTACATTGTTGTGAAGGTTTAAAATTCATATAGCGGCAGATATCTGGACCGACGAAGTAAGAAATTGATTTTTAATATTTTTTAGTTAATTATATGACAAATCCTTGTTCCTAACAACAATTTTTTTTCCAGGAAAGAGAACCAGTCAAATGCATTTCTTATGCATCAAAGCTGAGTGAATGGGTGTGGGATATGAACACGCTGAATGTACGTTTTGTCAATTATTTTTCATAAATCCGGATTGCAATAGTTGAGAACCAATTCATACCGTAGGGCAAATCGGATAGTTATCTCTACATTTGTGGAACGTTGGCAACCGAAAATGAATAGTTTTCATAAGCCGTTTGGTGAAATGACCCTCACACTTCATGATGTTCCCATACTTCTTGGCATATCAGTGCACGATCATTCTGTGAACGTGCCCCAGAGAATAACCAATGCCCGAGAATTGCTTATCAACCTACTTGGTGTGTCCTCTCGAGAAGCTGACGATGAGCTTGGCATGGTCCAGGGTACCTAAGTTCGATTGGAATGGCTCCGATTGAAGTTCTCTCGTGTCTCGAATGCACACCCAGACAGACATATTCAGTGCGCTGTCAGAGCGTATTTGTTGTTGTAACGCCCCGTTCCCGCAGGTACGGGGACGTTATGGCGACGTACATACGCGAGGTGTAAACACGCTCACGCGTACGTTAAGCCTCAATACAGTACATAACCTCCATAAATACCTGGGGTCCAGCATGAGATAAGTACAAGAATACCTGCAGTAGAGGGTCAGTAATCATAACAGATATGAAAGATGAAGACAAACAAGATAACGAAATAAAATACTAAAATACCTAGGAATAGTCCCGATGAGGAATCTCCCATGTGACTCCAAGGCACTCTCTGAAGCTATGGTAACTCGGATCTCCAATCTGGGCATGCAAATCCAGGGTCGTCAGAAAGCGACCTAGTGAGTGGTAAAACTGAAGGAGGCAATGCACAATAATAATAGATAATACATGCTGTTGGAATAGTGATACCATATAACAAGGATATATATAAACAGTAGACAGAGTTAAACATAGAAGCAGTGCAAAGATATAAACAGGTCAACTTTTAATACTATCACTACCTAGCCGGTTATTATCAGGTCATATCTATAGTCGTGTCCAGTTTATGTAATAACTAATGTTGTCTAGTGGAGATAGTGGTGACGTGATAGAAGTGAACATGCAGATGAGTATATGTCTGCAACAATAAAATATATGCAATACAGAACATGCATAGTATGCCACTACATACAGTGTACCATATACCAGGTAATGTAACAAAGTATACATGAGCATGAGTAGTAGGGCACTAAAGAAAGTGTAACAGGAAACAGGTACAATAGCAATGTATACATGTCACATGATAGCAGATAAATGATCAGGAACAGTAACAAGTACAATGAAACATATAGCGGGCAGGTCATGTCAAAGTCATGTCATTTATACAATAGTAGCAATCAGTACCACCTGGTATTTTAATTACTCTCTTCCAGTGTCCCATACCACTAGCGGTTCATACTGGAGCCCGCACTCCAGTCGAACCCATCCGGACATGGCCTACGGGTACCATTATCCAAACGAGAGAGTAACCAAATAACAAGTGATCCCGACGTCACTATTGTGTATACTGATTTTATTATGTTAATTGGAAACTCATGGTCGAGGAGTTCTTATCGGGTAGGTGTATCCCGTGCATACCCGGGATCACGGCCTTTATCAAACCCCTGGCTGCTAAGACCAGAGCCCTCCGCTAAGAGGGGAACAATAATCAAGTAACAATAGCTCATGGAGCAATTGGTAGATAGCACTACCATCCCCTGCAGTGGGAGAACAATATGGATCCAGTACATCACCCGATAAGATCTAATCAACCGTCAAGTCTCCCCATACCCCAGTTATCATTATGATCTGATATGTCAAGTACCAATGTAACAAGAACAAATAATAGTACATGATACGGGTAACTTGATAACTGGACCAGAGCTCTGTTGATAGCATAGAACAATATAACAGGAATCGGGAACAATATATCGGGAACAATATAACGGAACAATATAACATGAACAATATCACGAGACCAATGTAACAAGATCATAGATGTGGGATTCCACATATCGCATATCAACAGCTCTCATGTCCAGTATCGGGAAATCCATATCAGTACCAGGAACCAATCATATATCATGAATACGGGAACATGGAACAATAATACATGTAATAAGCATGGTGATCCATATGACAATAATATAGAGAAACCATATAAGCATGTGTCACAGGGATGTATGACATGCATGTGTAACAGTGAAAGGTTAACATGACATGCACGTATAACAGGGCTATGTAAACATGACAGACATGTGTATCGGAATCCATGTAACGATAATCACAATCATATGACATGCGGTAGGCCGTGCATATATGTGTAGCCATAAGTCGTGTAATGTCCTCGTAATAATACATGGAAGAACAGTGTCTACTATAAGACCATATCCCGTGACTTGATAGTATCCGTGTCCTAGTAACCATAACATGCTATAACAGCGTCGGTGTCTCCGTCTATCAGTACTGCTAACGCAGGCAATAACAGGGTCAGTGTATCCGTGAATGATAATATATCGTGTAATATGTGGTACCGCTAGCTGGTTGTACTGGGTATATAGTATTCAGTGTGCTTAGGATGTTCGGGTAGTAAATACGGATACATATAGTCATGGTGTCTAAGGTGAGGCAGGTACCGGTGGTCATACCTAATCTAGTATGTCGGTCACCATCTTATGATATTGATTATATTTAACAAATCCTTATACTAGTCTTGTATTAAGTACCTTTAATGAACCGGTAGTTTCAGTTGTTATAGTGAGTAAGATGAGTCAATCAATCAAGATTATTAAACATGATAAAATATAATTTATAAAAGAAAAACACTCACAAAATGGTCATAGGATGGTAGGTCTCTTCCCCATGATCGCAACGGATCCAGAATCGCCCGAATCGGAGTCCGGATGCTCCAGATATCGCCCGAACACTAAATCATAACAAATAAGGTTAATTATGTAAATAAAAAGAATTCAAATGCAATTAAGAAATTGAATCAGGGGGTTTTCTGTAAATATACCTTTATTGGATTTCGGATGCGGGTGGTAAACGGGTCGGATCCATATCCACAACCCAAACCCGTAATTTAAGTTAATTGGGTTGACGGGTAAACGGGTTAATGGGTTTTCAAATAGGTTATTGGATTATGAACCCACTAAGGTTATTGGGTTTGGGTTCTACCCAAACCCAATCACCAAACACCATGGCAGCAGCAGCAGCTTGCTGCTGCTGCCCCTGCGCGGGCCGGCCGGCCAGTTCCGCTGGCCGGCGGCGCCGGATGGCCGGCCGGCGGCGACCCCGGCCGCCGGCAGCGGCCCGACTCCGACCGGAGAGAGAGATATAGAGATGGAGAGAGAATTTGAGAGAAGAAAAGAAAAGAAAGAAGGAGAAGAAGAAGAACAGGAAGGGAAGAAAAAGAAGAAAAGAAGAAGAGGAAGAAGAAGAAGAGAAGAAGGAGAGGGTGCGGTGTTGCGGGGCTTGTGGCCGGCGGCGGCGGTGGCGGCCGCACGCCGGGCTGGGCACGGCGGCCGGAGGAGATGCGCGGCTGTAAAACAGGGAGAGGAGGAGAGAGGTTAGAGAAAGGGAGAATTGATTAGGGTGTTTAATTAGAGAGAGAGTGAGAGAAATAGAGTGAGAGAGATTGGATAGAGAGATAATTAAGAGAGATTTGAAGGAGAGAGAGGGATTTGGTTTAAAAGGAGAGAGATGGCAGTGGGGCTACAGGATGGCTGTGGAAGAAAGAATTCTCTGGAAAAGAAGAGAAGAGAAAGGAAAAGAAAAGAAAAAGAAAAGAATTCTAAAATAATAATTTAATTAATATTTTAATATGTTCAAAATTGATTAGCTCCGAATGTTGCCCAAAAATTACAGAAAATAGATAATATTATCTTGGGACGTAATATGCAGACGGTTTGCCGAAACTCAATCCGGTTTGCCAATTAAAAATCCCGGAGTGTCTCGCCGATACGGGCGACATCGGTTTGGCCGGATTTTCGATAAATTCTGAAAAATCCCCAAAAATACCCAAACGTAGCTCATGTGATTCTAAGACATTCAGTGAAAGCGGATTCTCAAAACCCAACTCCGTTTGTGAAATAAAAATCGGAAGGCTGATTATCGGTATCGGTCGACATCGACTACGAACATTTTCCAAAATAATCCAGAAAATTTCCAGAAAATCCTGAAAAATCTACAATATTAGAAAATAATTTTTGAAACTAAAATCAGGTCAATCGGAATACTACAGAAGTCAAATCAAATTTGTACTTCGTATCGCGTACAGATACGGTGATACGTACACCGGGGATCAGGGTGTTACATTTCTCCCCACCTTACAAAAATTGCGTCCTCGCAATTTCCATTCAGGTGTGAGAATAATATTTCCAAGCCTAAAACCTGAAGGTTACGGGTCTACGACACTTCCTCTGCGCACTCTGATATCTCTAAGGAACTCGAGATGGAGAAGTGTGGTAGTGAACTAGTCCGAACGGATGGGAAGCAAGACAGTGCAAGGAAAGCGAGAAGAAAATCAGATGTTCTGGTTGACAACTAGACGGAAGGAAAGAATATAAGCGAGTCAAGGAGTGAATCGTCAAGGTCATGGTATTCTTGTACTCGTTGCTGGAATCCCCAAATTCAGATACAGATCAGTTAATCTGAACCTGACTGTACTGTTGGTAAGCGCCCAAGCATTGACCCAGGTGGTTACCCACACCAGGTGTGAACCTAAGCTCTGATACCACTATGTAACGCCCCGTTCCCGCAGGTACGGGGACGTTATGGCGACGTACATACGCGAGGTGTAAACACGCTCACGCGTACGTTAAGCCTCAATACAGTACATAACCTCCATAAATACCTGGGGTCCAGCATGAGATAAGTACAAGAATACCTGTAGTAGAGGGTCAGTAATCATAACAGATATGAAAGATGAAGACAAACAAGATAACGAAAATAAAATACTAAAATACCTAGGAATAGTCCCGATGAGGAATCTCCCATGTGACTCCAAGGCACTCTCTGAAGCTATGGTAACTCGGATCTCCAATCTGGGCATGCAAACCCAGGGTCGTCAGAAAGCGACCTAGTGAGTGGTAAAACTGAAGGAGGCAATGCACAATAATAATAGATAATACATGCTGATGGAATAGTGATACCATATAACAAGGATATATATAAACAGTAGACAGAGTTAAACATGGAAGCAGTGCAAAGATATAAACAGGTCAACTTTTAATACTATCACTACCTAGCCGGCTATTATCAGGTCATATCTATAGTCGTGTCCAGTTTATGTAATAACTAATGTTGTCTAGTGGAGATAGTGGTGACGTGATAGAAGTGAACATGCCGATGAGCATATGTCTGCAACAATAAAATATATGCAATACAGAACATGCATAGTATGCCACTACATACAGTGTACCATATACCAGGTAATGTAACAAAGTATACATGAGCATGAGTAGTAGGGCACTAAAGAAAGTGTAACAGGAAACAGGTACAATAGCAATGTATACATGTCACATGATAGCAGATAAATGATCAGGAACAGTAACAAGTACAATGAAACATATAGCGGGCAGGTCATGTCAAAGTCATGTCATTTATACAATAGTAGCAATCAGTACCACCTGGTATTTTAATTACTCTCTTCCAGTGTCCCATACCACTAGCGGTTCATACTGGAGCCCGCACTCCAGTCGAACCCATCCGGACATGGCCTACGGGTACCATTATCCAAACGAGAGAGTAACCAAATAACAAGTGATCCCGACGTCACTATTGTGTATACTGATTTTATTATGTTAATTGGAAACTCATGGTCGAGGAGTTCTTATCGGGTAGGTGTATCCCGTGCATACCCGGGATCACGGCCTTTATCAAACCCCTGGCTGCTAAGACCAGAGCTCTCCGCTAAGAGGGGAACAATAATCAAGTAACAATAGCTCATGGAGCAATTGGTAGATAGCACTACCATCCCCTGCAGTGGGAGAACAATATGGATCCAGTACATCACCCGATAAGATCTAATCAACCGTCAAGTCTCCCCCATACCCCAGTTATCATTATGATCTGATATGTCAAGTACCAATGTAACAAGAACAAATAATAGTACATGATACGGGTAACATGATAACTGGACCAGAGCTCTGTTGATAGCATAGAACAATATAACAGGAATTGGGAACAATATATCAGGAACAATATAACGGGAACAATATAACATGAACAATATCACGAGACCAATGTAACAAGATCAATAGATGTGGGATTCCACATATCGCATATCAACAGCTCTCATGTCCAGTATCGAGAAATCCATATCAGTACCAGGAACCAATCATATATCATGAATACGGGAACATGGAACAATAATACATGTAATAAGCATGGTGATCCATATGACAATAATATAGAGAAACCATATAAGCATGTGTCACAGGGATGTATGACATGCATGTGTAACAGTGAAAGGTTAACATGACATGCACGTATAACAGGGCTATGTAAACATGACAGACATGTGTATCGGAATCCATGTAACGATAATCACAATCATATGACATGCGGTAGGCCGTGCATATATGTGTAGCCATAAGTCGTGTAATGTCCTCGTAATAATACATGGAAGAACAGTGTCTACTATAAGACCATATCCCGTGACTTGATAGTATCCGTGTCCTAGTAACCATAACATGCTATAACAGCGTCGGTGTCTCCGTCTATCAGTACTGCTAACGCAGGCAATAACAGGGTCAGTGTATCCGTGAATGATAATATATCGTGTAATATGTGGTACCGCTAGCTGGTTGTACTGGGTATATAGTATTCAGTGTGCTTAGGATGTTCGGGTAGTAAATACGGATACATATAGTCATGGTGTCTAAGGTGAGGCAGGTACCGGTGATCATACCTAATCTAGTATGTCGGTCACCATCTTATGATATTGATTATATTTAACAAATCCTTATACTAGTCTTGTATTAAGTACCTTTAATGAACCGGTAGTTTCAGTTGTTATAGTGAGTAAGATGAGTCAATCAATCAAGATTATTAAACATGATAAAATATAATTTATAAAAGAAAAACACTCACAAAATGGTCATAGGATGGTAGGTCTCTTCCCCATGATCGCAACGGATCCAGAATCGCCCGAATCGGAGTCCGGATGCTCCAGATATCGCCCGAACACTAAATCATAACAAATAAGGTTAATTATGTAAATAAAAAGAATTCAAATGCAATTAAGAAATTGAATCAGGGGGTTTTCTGTAAATATACCTTTATTGGATTTCGGATGCGGGTGGTAAACGGGTCGGATCCATATCCACAACCCAAACCCGTAATTTAAGTTAATTGGGTTGACGGGTAAACGGGTTAATGGGTTTTCAAATAGGTTATTGGATTATGAACCCACTAAGGTTATTGGGTTTGGGTTCTACCCAAACCCAATCACCAAACACCATGGCAGCAGCAGCAGCTTGCTGCTGCTGCCCCTGCGCGGGCCGGCCGGCCAGTTCCGCTGGCCGGCGGCGCCGGATGGCCGGCCGGCGGCGACCCCGGCCGCCGGCAGCGGCCCGACTCCGACCGGAGAGAGAGATATAGAGATGGAGAGAGAATTTGAGAGAAGAAAAGAAAAGAAAGAAGGAGAAGAAGAAGAACAGGAAGGGAAGAAAAAGAAGAAAAGAAGAAGAGGAAGAAGAAGAAGAGGAAGAAGGAGAGGGTGCGGTGTTGCGGGGCTTGTGGCCGGCGGCGGCGGTGGCGGCCGCACGCCGGGCTGGGCGCGGCGGCCGGAGGAGATGCGCCGGCTGTAAAACAGGGAGAGGAGGAGAGAGGTTAGAGAAAGGGAGAATTGATTAGGGTGTTTAATTAGAGAGAGAGTGAGAGAAATAGAGTGAGAGAGATTGGATAGAGAGATAATTAAGAGAGATTTGAAGGAGAGAGAGAGAGGGATTTGGTTTAAAAAGGAGAGAGATGGCAGTGGGGCTACAGGATGGCGGTGGAAGAAAGAATTCTCTGGAAAAGAAGAGAAGAGAAAGGAAAAGAAAAGAAAAAGAAAAGAATTCTAAAATAATAATTTAATTAATATTTTAATATGTTCAAAAATTGACTAGCTCCGAATGTTGCCCAAAAATTACAGAAAATAGATAATATTATCTTGGGACGTAATATGCAGACGGTTTGCCGAAACTCAATCCGGTTTGCCAATTAAAAATCCCGGAGTGTCTCGCCGATACGGGCGACACCGGTTTGGCCGGATTTTCGATAAATTCTGAAAAATCCCCAAAAATACTCAAACGTAGCTCATGTGATTCTAAGACATTCAGTGAAAGCGGATTCTCAAAACCCAACTCCGTTTGTGAAATAAAAATCGGAAGGCTGATTATCGGTATCGGTCGACATCGACTACGAACATTTTCCAAAATAATCCAGAAAATTTCCAGAAAATCCTGAAAAATCTACAATATTAGAAAATAATTTTTGAAACTAAAATCAGGTCAATCGGAATACTACAGAAGTCAAATCAAATTTGTACTTCGTATCGCGTACAGATACGGTGATACGTACACCGGGGATCAGGGTGTTACAGTTGTATTTGGTTGGCTGCACTCTCTTCAGTGATAAAAGTGGAACGAGGGTTTCCATTTATTACTAAAATTATTTGAGTACCTCAGTTACATGTCAAACTTTGCATGGGTAGCTGCTATATTAGCATACATGTACAGGTAGCTAGGGTATGTTTTGAGAGGTGAAGTGAAATAGATTACTGGATATCTGCCACTTTTGGAGGTACTTTTAAGGCTTTTACATAGGTAGCTAAATATTTTATATGAATATAATATGATTTGATCAACAAGCATGGATCTATGAGCATTTTCCCACCTTGCGTCTCCCCTCATAACATGAGCTATAACTTATTAATTGCAAAAAGAAATTATATATTTTTCTTTGGTCGCTAGGGCATGTTTGGATGTAAGGAATCACAGTGAAGTGAGGAAGTGGGAAAGTATAATTGCTCATTTCCCTATCTATCCAAACACCGGAAAAGGAAAATAAGAAAACCCTCATTTCTCTTTTTCATCTCTCTTTTACACAACCATTTTCTCACTTCCAGAGTGCTACAGTTAATTTTGTGGTCATGTAAATCTCATTTATAATAAGTTATAGCATAAAACAGTTAATTTTTTGGTCAAGTAAATCTCACTTGCATTCTAATTACAATCTATTTTTAATTTTTCTTAATTAATTTTTATTTTAATATTATTTTGCGGTCAACTTTGTGGTCAACTTTTCCACTTCCACTTTTCATTACCATCCAAACACCGGAAACGACAAAACATTTTCCAAACCACACTTCCCAACAATCATCCAAACACCAGAAAACTTACTACTCTTTTCCCTTTTTCCTAAAGGAAATAAATCTTACTTCCTACTTCCTCACTTCACACCAATTCCTTAAATCCAAACAGACCCATGGATTTAGAAGAAACTAGTATTATATACTGAGAACTGATATCGGAATAGCTATCTTGTGATGAAGCAATCAATTCGTGTGCCACAGGTAGTCGGCAAATTGATGCTTCATTTATTGGAAAATGCTTTCCACATTTTTTAAACTCAACTGCAGATTTGATAAGAGAAGAAGTACATGGATTAACTAACACTCTTAATCTCTTCAACAAAATTATTTGCTCAAAAACCGCGAAAAAGCACTGGTTTATCATGTTTATCTCTTTTATCCATCAATTTCTTACGTCATCTACCACTTCATTATCAAAAGGCACAGATGATGACATATCTAATGTCTTCTAATATTTATCAATCGTATCAAATGGAATGGGCATATTAACTCTGCCATACTCAGTCAACTCTTGTGCTCAAGGTAGTTCATGTGCTTTCTCAATATGCACTTACATGCTTCTTTATCTGCACCGATGATGTTGCTTCTTATTGATTCCTCCACAATCTTTTTCATAGTAGCAAAGGACGCAACAACACGCATGAACTTGAACTAGGATGGCCTAAAGTTGTTTAATACCACATGTACACTCTTTTCGAATGAAGCTTTTATTTTCGTGTACTGCATCTTCAAAAATAAATATATTTTGGCCCAACTAGTCTCGAAATTCTGTATAGATGATCTCAGGTATCTCTTCAGCTTGGCTTGGGCACTCTCAGCTCTAAAAAGGTAAGATAAAGAAAATGTAAGATAAATTTAAGATAACAAGATTATATAATAGCTATATAAAAATTACAAGAAATCCGATATCATACCGGTTTATAGATGTATTTTCAAAATGCATTATTGTGTCAGTCCAGCATGTGACAAGATACTCTTTAAACTTGTCCATTCATGTACTATTCGCATATACAAGTAACTTAGAGAAGTCCCTGAAATCCTCATTAAGTCTACCAAATAATCATATAAAATCCTCCTCGGTGTCAGCCATCACTATTATACTCCATTCTGACATGAATAAGTTAACTTTCTCTTTAGTCTCAAAGGTTTTCTTGCATTGAGCAAAATATTTTTTCTTATATGCTATCTACACAAAAAAAGACGAGAGACATGAAATATTTTCTTTACAACATTCACCAGCGCTAAATCTCTATCGGCTACAACAGATGGCATCAACCGACCATGTATCAGGACTTTCAAACTATCTAAATACAAACTAAAGTTGTCTTCCCGTTCCACTTTCAAATATGTAAAAGTAACTGAAAAAGTCATTTCAGTGCTTGTAACTCCAACTATCTCCATCAACGTTAAACGGTACCTATTGGTTTTGTATGCTCAATCCATTATTAACACCCGAGAAAATGTATGTAATAACTCAATACTAGGCGTGTGAGCCCAAAGAATATTTTTGACAGTGTCAGTATTGTGACAACTTCTATGAACTTCAATACAAACGTGTTTTGAAAGATTTTTCATTAATTGCTGTATTTGTGATCTTTCGGCATATTTTACAATCTTAAACTTTTTTTTGGCATTATAAACTATCCTCATGGTGCTTCATTATGTTTGTTTCTTTGTTTCAAAGTATGCAAAATATCTCTTAGAGGAACAAGGCTTTTGGACATATGTACAACCAATCTCTCCTCTTCTTAAGATAATCTATCGGCAAATGAATGTCCTTCCAAATGTTTTGAGGTCAAGTGGTTGTGAACACTATAAGCAATAAAAAGCACCCACCCCTCTTCGTTGGACATCTCCATGCCCTTTAATAGAAATGGACAATAACATTTTTTGGTATCAGTACTTTATGATCGTTGTTGCTCCGATCTATCTTTCACATTGAGCTTTAATTTTTTAATTTTATACTTTTCGTTATGCTCACAACTAAGAAATACTCTTCCTTTCTTTCCATTACTAGGGAGATTAGAATGCTTTACAACGATCATAAATCCGTGTGACTTTTTAACCTCTCGAGCCTATTTGATTAATGTCTCATGATTTTGAAATATCTCGTATGTGGTGAAATTTGTGGTATAATCAATTATTATCTCATAGCCGGTACTGCTACAATGGGTAGAGAGATGTTCATGCACCACCAGATAAAAAAAAAATAAATTAGTATATTCAATGTTTTGTTTGGTTATGAAAACCAAACTTAAATGAAATTTAAAAAAAAATGTTCGTCCATATATAACCGAGCATAAGTACGCTGTTCGATCAAGTTTGGCCAAACAAAATTTTACATTCAAGTAAAATTGGACCGGACAGGGTACTCATGTTCGGTTAATGTAGCCATATATATTAATTTTGTTCAATAAAGTGCGACAAAACAGGTTATTTTTGTTCGGTCGATGCCGACCTAACAAAGGTAAAAAAAAATTGATATTCGTTCACCGAATGATTCGCAAACAGACAACAACAAAAACGAAAAAAATGAATTTAGAGCTGTAAAAACTAAATAAAATATGTTTAAAACAATTAAAATTTCCCTTTTCCTTGTTGTATACTCCCAAGTAGTTAATTGTTTATTTATGAGTTGAAATTTTTTGGGTTTGGATGGTCTGTAAATTTTTAAGATTTTTCTGAAGATGAATATTGAAAGAATTTTTTTTGTTGAAGGAAAAAAAAAGTGTGTACTAATTAATGACAAGATTAATTAATTAGGTGTGTGTATTAATCACTGAGTGTATGCGTTGATCAATATATAAAATAAAATTTATAATTTAAAATAACTAAAAGATTAATTTAGTCTTTACATAAAAGAAATATAATGATTTACAACTTTTTTTTTCTTCAAATTTTAGTCTTGTGTTAATCAATTTGTTTTGTGTCTGTTGGTTCTCTGCTTAACAGGAATCAATCTGACAACTAATCAAGATCACTGAGATATCAACAATCTAATTGGCTAGGTCGGCAAATATCAGGTGGGAGGTTTTCCGTTCAATAGAACGTTCCTTAATTTAAGAACCACCTTTCAATTTTCTTCCTTGGTTAAACACCAATTAGACTGAATCTAAATCAGTCTCGATATACTATAAAGTATATCCCCTATATAAAGTACTTAATCCACTTATACAGTATTTGGAGTGAGGTACGCTTAGAGCGAATCTCCTTAAGACAATTACGTCCCCCGCACCGGTGCTAACGGGATAATGGACGTTGGTCTCCCAAGATACAACACCCTTCACGGTATTTGAATAGCACTACCAAATCACCGTACGGTCGAACCGTAGTCAACCAGTACCTTCACAGGATCGTTGAAGCAGCGGTACAAGGACAAATTTCGGATGAATATTTGCCTTTACTTTGGAGTAGCACCCACTGTTGAGGACGAAGAAAGGTTGAAGAATATTCTTCTTCAGAAGTCTCAGATTCAAACAACAATTGTATAAAGAATCTGTTGAATTTTCTGAGCCTTCTTTCAGAACGAATTTTGCAGAATCTCCTTTGGAAGTCGCTTCGGAAACCGAGTTACGGATTTCCCACTTCCCTTTTGGAAGTCACTTTGGAACTCTACTTCCCAGTTCAGAACGCAGACTTGCTTCTGCTTCAGAATTCAGATAGAAAGAGAGAGTTGTTTACTTGTTGGTGTGTTTCAATTGAGAGATGAGAGCGCTTTAAATAGCGCTCCAGGAGGGGCCAACAGGTTCGAACCCAACGAAAGGTTGCAACGGTTCGGTCTGAACCGTTGCAACGGTTCGACCCAACAGTCGCACCTGTTGGCTGTCCAACAGTTGCGACCGTTGGCTGTCCAACTGGAGCTTGGGATCTGGATAGCGAGTCGGGTCTCGAAGCGGAGCGGGTCTGGTTCGGGTAGCGGAGCGGCCCATACCCTTGAGACCCGATTCAAAAAGAACCAGGCCAGGTAGGGAACCCAAACTCAAACCCAAACCTAAACCAGAACCCGAGCTCGAGCCCAGCCCGGCACCGGCGCCGGCCGGCTGGCCGCCGCCAGCTGCGGCGCGCGCGCGCGCGCACGGGCATAGATCCCTCCTTTTCGCGTGCGAAAACTCCAAGTACCCAAAGGGCACGCCCTTTGTTCTCAATTTTCTCTATTTATACACCACAAACTTCCATCCCACGGCCAATGTGGGACTAAATGCTTTTAGCTACCTTTAGTCCCGTTTTGGCTTTGAATTAGGCAATCTTTAGACTTGAATATCTCATTCATTCGAAGTCGGAATTGAACATGTGAATATACCACGTTCATCCCCAATGGAAGGAGAACACACTCCAACCATCATCCAATTGATTCGATCAACGGATCTCGCCATAATTCAACTCGAAGATTCATACTTATATTCTTTAATTCCAACAATCCCCCACAATGAATGGAGATTCAAGGAAATGACACACAAAGAGACTGACTCTATTGTGAAAGGTACTTGAGAAAAGAAACTGCATAAGGATAGGTGAACTAGTCTTGAACCTTCCATAGCGAAACCTTTATCGGACTTACTGGCTAATCAGTGAACTAGGTCTTGAACTGTTAGCCGTTAGTGTAAGCCAAGTCAACAAGCTTCACACAGTGACTTTCCAAATTAACTTTGGTTCTCGGTTGTGTCCGTTTTGGCCCTGGACATTCTTGATTTCAGAGAGTATCTTTAGGGAATAACAGCCTCCATAGAAATTCCCAAAGAGCCGACCCAACTCTATACTCACATAGGTGATGGACCTATTAAGAGTAGTCTACT
Source organism: Agave tequilana (assembly GCA_038442645.1). Lineage (NCBI taxonomy): Eukaryota > Viridiplantae > Streptophyta > Magnoliopsida > Asparagales > Asparagaceae > Agave > Agave tequilana. Next base: position 162,293 of record JAVJIF010006138.1, read on the forward strand.
CTACTCCACTTGTTTAGTAACAAGATATAAGCATCATTAAAAGCGTTAAGCTTATCCTTAATCCACTTGTAGAAAAGCACTTATGTGCACCTTAGGAATAGATTGGAGTCAAGCTCCCAAGTGCTTACTTGCTGAGTCAATCATAACTAGTTTTTCCTCTTGAACTTAGTCCGTGGGATCTCCAGTCGCTAAGTGAGGTTTTCATTAAGCTGACTCAGTAAGGTTAGGCTTTTAGACCCATTCCCCTCGATGCGCAATTTATACGCTCTCCACTTAAACCTTTAGTAAGCGGATCCGCTAAATTATCCTTTGACGACACAAAGTCAATAGAGATAATTCCATTTGAGGGCAACTGCTTCACGGTATTATGTCTACGACGAATATGTCTAGACTTACCGTTGTATATAACATTTTGTGTCCTAGATATAGCTGCTTGATTATCGCAGTGTACACATATAGCGGGCACTGGCTTTTGCCATATTGGTATATCTTCTAAGAATTGTCGAAGCCATTCTGCTTCTTCTCCAGCCTTATCTAAGGCTATGAATTCCGATTTCATAGTGGAATGGGCAATACATGTTTGCTTAGAAGATTTCCATGATACCGCTGCTCCTGCTAGAGTAAATACGTATCCGCTAGTTGATTTTGATTCCTCAGAATCTGCAATCCAATTAGCATCACTACATCCTTCCAGTACCGGTGGATACTGTCCATATCTCAAGGCATATTCCTTGGTATGTGATACGTAACCCAATACTCGTAGTAGAGCGGTCCAATGTTGATCACTAGGATTGCTAGTGTATCTACTTAACTTGCTTACAGCGTAACCAATATCGGGTCAAGTGCAATTCATCAAATACATTAGACTTCCGATAATCTGAGAATACTCCAACTGGCGTATTCCAGTTCCTTTATTCTTATGAAGGTGGATGTGTGGGAGAAAAGGATTTGTATTTTCCTTTATCTCATTATCCTTGAATCTTTCTATCATCTTATCCACATAGTGAGATTGAGATAGACTGATTCCATCTGGTGTTCTGGTGATTTTAATTCCTAAAATTACATCAGCAACCCCCAGATCCTTCATATCAAAACTGTTGGATAACATTCGTTTAGTGGACTTAATAATTTCAATATTAGTCCCAAGTATCAACATGTCGTCTACATAAAGACAAACAATGATACATGCATTTCCAACTGTTTTAGTGTACACACACTTATCGCATTCATTGATAGTGAATCCATCTTTGATCATGACACTATCAAATTTCTCATGCCATTGTTTTGGAGCCTGCTTTAAACCGTATAAGGATTTCGCCAATTTACACACCTTGTGTTCTTGGCCCTTGACTTTAAATCCTTCAGGTTGCTCCATATATATCTCTTCATTTAATTCACCATTTAAGAATGCAGTCTTGACATCTATTTGATGGATATCTAAGTTGTGCAATACTGCAATTGCAATTAACATCCGAATGGACGTTATTCTTGTTACTGGTGAATAAGTATCGAAGTAGTCAAGTCCTTCTTTTTGTCGATAACCCTTGGCTACTAATCTAGCCTTGTACTTATCGATAGATCCATCGGGTTTTAATTTTCGCTTGAAAATTCACTTACACCCAATTGGTTTACTGCCAGGAGGCAAGTTTACCAATTCTCAAGTATGATTACTTAGTATGGATTCTATTTCGCTATTTATAGCTTCTTTTCACATTTGTGCTTCTGGGGTTGACATAGCCTCTTTAAATGTTTGAGGCTCGCTCTCAATAGCGTATGCTATGAAATCTGGACCAAAAGATTTTGAGATTCTAGATCTCTGACTTCTTCTTGGTTCAGTTTCCGCATTAACAGTCGGTTCCTCGGAACTTTCGTCCCTGAACGCCATCTCGTGTGTTCTTTTCCCAGAAGTCTTATCTGCTTCCCGTTTGTACGGAAAGATGTCTTCAAAGAACACAACATCTCTAGATTCGATAATCATGTTTACATGAATATCTGGTATCTCTGATTTATGAACCAGAAATCTGTAGGCACTACTATTCAAGGCATAGCCTATGAATATGCAGTCCATAGTTTTTGCTCCCAACTTAGTCTTTTTAGGTAATGGTGCTAGCACCTTTGCTAGGCACTCCCACATTTTGAGGTAATGGTAGGAAGGTGTCCTTCCATGTCATAAGTCGAATGGTATAAGACCAAGTTTCTTATGGGGTACTCTATTTAGAATATAATTTGCAGTTAATAGAGCTTCCCCCCACAAGTTCTGCGGAGCTCCAGAACTTACGAGCATGGAATTTACCATCTCCTTCAAAGTTCTGTTTTTCTGTTCAGCAATTCCATTTTGCTGAGGAGTATATGGTGCTGTAGTTTGATGGATTATACCAAAACTAGCACATAACTCACTAAAATCATTGTATTCATATTCTCCGCCTCTATCGGATTTTAGAATCTTGATTTTCTTGTTGAGTTGATTCTCAACTTCGGCTTTATATGTTATAAACATATTTATTGCCTCATCCTTACCGTTTAAAAGATACACAAAACAGTGTCTTGTACAGTCATCAATAAAAGTAATAAAATACTTTTTCCCGCCTCTAGTTGGCATAAACTTCAAGTCACATAGATCGCTATGAATTAACCATAAAGGTTCTGTATTTCGATCAATTGAGTGAAATGAATTTTTCGCCAACTTGACCTCAACACAAATCTCACACTTGCGAATTTCTTCCAAGTTGAGTTTAGGAATATATCCCAAATTAGACAAGTTCTTTAATGACTTGTAATTTACATGCCCTAATCTAGCATGCCACAAATTAGGAGACTCAAGCAAATAAATAATAGATTTTCCTTTATTTATAAGCTTCGGGTACAAATACACAGACTTTTTATCTACCACTGCAACATTGGCTTTAAAAAGTCCATCAACAAGATAACCCTTTCCCACATACATCCCTCCCTTAGTAAGTACAAATTTATCAGATTCAAAAACCATTCTAAATCCTTTCTTACTAAGTATTGATCCGGAGATCAAATTCTTGCGGAAGTCTGGAACATGAAGCACATCGTTAAGAGTAAGCTTTTTCCCCGATGTCCACTTCAGGATGACCTTGCCCTTTCCTTCAACCTTTGAGGAAGCTGAATTACCCATAAATAGTTGCTCATCTTGCTCTAGCCTTTGATATTCTGAGAATAACAATTTCTCCGAGCAGATGTGCCAAGTAGCTCCCGTGTCTACCCACCAATCCTTGTTATTGGTAGTCAGATTCACTTCTGACACCACAGCTGAAAGGCTTGGCGACTCATGGTCGGTCAAGTTTGCCTGTGGATGGCTCTTCTTGTTCTTTTTGAGACGACTGCGACATTCATTTGCCTTATGCCCCTCTTTGTTGCAGATATAACAGGTTCCCTTGAAGCGCATGTTCTTGCCTTCTTGGACCTTGCCTTTGTACCCCTGGGAAGTCTTCTTCCGCTTTAAGCCTTTGGAAGTAGACGCTTTCCCTTTGAGTCTTCGATCACATTGGCTTTTGCTTCGTAAGAGTTCTTGCTGCTTCTTTTCTCAGACTTTCTGTTGTCCTCCTCGATTCGAAGCCTCACAATGAGATCTTCCAACTTCAACTCCTTTAAAGTTTTGTTCTTTCGTTCAAGCAGAATAGAAGTAAGAAACTTTAATCCGTAATTGTCTTAAGATTGTTGGTTCTCTGCTTAACAGGAATCAATCTGACAACTAATCAAGATCACTGAGATATCAACAATCTAATTGGCCAGGTCAGCAAATATCAGGTAGGAGGTTTTTCGTTCAATAGAACGTTCCTTAATTTAAGAACCACCTTTCAATTTCCTTCCTTGGTTAAACACCAATTAGACTGAATCTAAATCAGTCTCGATATACTATAAATTATATCCCTTGTATAAAGGACTTAATCCACTTATACAGTATTTGGAGTGAGGTACGCTTAGAGCGAATCTCCTTAAGACAATTACGTCCCCCGCACCGGTGCTAACGGGATAATGGACGCTGGTCTCCCAAGATACAACACTCCTTCACGGTATTTGGATAGCACTACCAAATCACCGTACGGTCGAACCGTAGTCAACTAGTACCTTCACAGGATCGTTGAAGCAGCGGTACAAGGACAAATTTCAGATGAATATTTGCCTTTACTTTGGAGTAGCACCCACTGTTGAGGACGAAGGAAGGTTGAAGAATATTCTTCTTCAGAAGTCCCAGATTCAAACAACAATTCTATAAAAGAATCTGTTGAATTTCTGCGCCTTCTTTCAGAACGAATTTTGCAGAATCTCCTTTGGAAGTCGCTTCGGAAACCGAGTTACGGATTTCCCACTTCCCTTTTGGAAGTCACTTTGGAACTCTACTTCTCAGTTCAGAATGCAGGCTTGCTTCTGCTTCAGAACTCAGATAGAAAGAGAAAGAGAGTTGTTTACTTGTTGGTGTGTTTCAATTGAGAGATGGGAGCGCTTTAAATAGCGCTCCAGGAGGGGCCAACAGGTTCGAACCCAACGAAAGGTTGCAATGGTTCGGTCTGAACCGTTGCAACGGTTCGACCCAACAGTCGCAACGGTTCAACCCAACAGTCGCACCTGTTGGCTGTCCAACAGTTGCGACCGTTGGCTGTCCAACTGTAGCTTGGGATCCGGATAGCGGGTCGGGTCTCGAAGCGGAGCGGGTCTGGTTCGGGTAGCGGAGCGGCCCATACCCTTGAGACCCGATTCAAAAAGAACCAGGCCAGGTAGGGAACCCAAACCCAAACCCAAACCCAAACCAGAACCAGAACCCGAGCCCAAGCCCGGCACTGGCGCCGGCGCCGGCGCCGGCTGGCCGTTGCCAGCTGCGGCGCGCGCACGCACGCACGGGCTTAGATCCCTCCTTTTCGTGCGCGAAAACTCCAAGTACCCAAAGGGCACGCCCTTTGTTCTCAATTTTCTCTATTTATACACCACAAACTTCCATCCCACGGCCAATGTGGGACTAAATGCTTTTAGCTACCTTTAGTCCCGTTTTGACTTTGAATTAGGCAATCTTTAGACTTGAATATCTCATTCATTCGAAGTCGGAATTGAACATGTGAATATACCACGTTCATTCCCATGGAAGGAGAACACACTCCAACCATCATCCAATTGATTCGATCAACGGATCTCGCCATAATTCAACTCGAAGATTCATACTTATATTCTTTAATTCCAACAATCCCCCACAATGAATGGAGATTCAAGGAAATGACACACAAAGAGACTGACTCTATTGTGAAAGGTACTTGAGAAAAGAAACTGCATAAGGATAGGTGAACTAGGTCTTGAACCTTCCATAGCGAAAGCTTTATCGGACTTACTGGCTAATCAGTGAACTAGGTCTTGAACTGTTAGCCGTTAGTGTAAGCCAAGTCAACAAGCTTCACACAGTGACTTTCCAAATTAACTTTGGTTCTCAGTTGTGTCCGTTTTGCCCTGGACATTCTTGGTTTCAGAGAGTATCTTTAGGGAATAACAGCCTCCATAGAAATTCCCAAAGAGCCGACCCAACTCTATACTCACATAGGTGATGGACCTATTAAGAGTAGTCTACTCTACTCCACTTGTTTAGTAACAAGATATAAGCATCATTAAAAGCGTTAAGCTTATCCTTAATCCACTTGTAGAAAAGCACTTATGTGCACCTTAGGAATAGATTGGAGTCAAGCTCCCAAGTACTTACTTGCTGAGTCAATCATAACTAGTTTTTCCTCTTGAACTTAGTCCGTGGGATCTCCAATCGCTAAGTGAGGTTTCCATTAAGCTGACTCGGTAAGGTTAGGCTTTTAGACCCATTCCCCTCGATGCGCAATTTATACGCTCTCCACTTAAACCTTTAGTAAGCGGATCCGCTAAATTATTCTTTGACGATACAAAGTCAATAGAGATAATTCCATTTGAGAGCAACTGCTTCACGGTATTATGTCTACGACTAATATGTCTAGACTTACCGTTGTATATAACATTTTGTGCCCTAGATATAGCTGCTTGATTATCGCAGTGTATACATATAGCGGGCACTGGCTTTTGCCATAATGGTATATCTTCTAAGAATTGTCGAAGCCATTCTGCTTCTTCTCCAGCCTTATCTAAGGCTATGAATTCCGATGCCATAGTGGAACGGGCAATACATGTTTGCTTAGAAGATTTCCATGATACCGCTGCTCCTGCTAGAGTAAATACGTATCCGCTAGTTGATTTTGATTCCTCAGAATCTGCAATCCAATTAGCATCACTATATCCTTCCAGTACCGATGGATACTGTCTATATCTCAAGGCATATTCCTTGGTATGTGATACGTAACCCAATACTCGTAATAGAACGGTCCAATATTGATCACTAGGATTGCTAGTGTATCTACTTAACTTGCTTACAGCGTAACTAATATCGGGTCTAGTGCAATTCATCAAATACATTAGACTTCCGATAATCTGAGAATACTCCAACTGGCGTATTCCAGTTCCTGTATTCTTATGAAGGTGGATATGTGGGAGAAAAGGATTTGTATTTTCCTTTATCTCATGATCCTTGAATCTTTCTATCATCTTATCCACATAGTGAGATTGAGATAGACTGATTCCATCTGGTGTTCTGGTGATTTTAATTCCTAAAATTACATCAGCAACCCCCAGATCCTTCATATCAAAACTGTTGGATAACATTCGTTTAGTGGACTTAATAATTTCAATATTAGTCCCAAGTATCAACATGTCGTCTACATAAAGACAAACAATGATACATGCATTTCCAACTGTTTTAGTGTACACACACTTATCGCATTCATTGATAGTGAATCCATCTTTGATCATGACACTATCAAATTTCTCATGCCATTGTTTTGGAGCCTGCTTTAAACCGTATAAGGATTTCACTAATTTACACACCTTGTGTTCTTGGCCCTTGACTTTAAATCCTTCAGGTTGCTCCATATATATCTCTTCATTTAATTCACCATTTAAGAATGCAGTCTTGACATCTATTTGATGGATATCTAAGTTGTGCAATACTGCAATTGCAATTAACATCCGAATGGATGTTATTCTTGTTACTGGTGAATAAGTATCGAAGTAGTCAAGTCCTTCTTTTTGTCGATAACCCTTGGCTACTAATCTAGCCTTGTACTTATCGATAGATCCATCGGGTTTTAATTTTCGCTTGAAAATTCACTTACACCCAATTGGTTTACTGCCAGGAGGCAAGTTTACCAATTCTTAAGTATGATTACTTAGTATGGATTCTATTTCGCTATTTATAGCTTCTTTTCACATTTGTGCTTCTGGGGTTGACATCGCCTCTTTAAATGTTTGAGGCTCGCTCTCAATAGCGTATGCTATGAAATCTGGACCAAAAGATTTTGAGATTCTAGATCTCTGACTTCTTCTTGGTTCAGTTTCCGCATTAACAGTCGGTTCCTCGGAACTTTCGTCCCTGAACGCCATCTTGTGTGTTCTTTTCCCAGAAGTCTTATCTGCTTCCCGTTTGTACGGAAAGATGTCTTCAAAGAACACAGCATCTCTAGATTCGATAATCATGTTTACATGAATATCTGGTATCTCTGATTTATGAACCAGAAATCTGTAGGCACTACTATTCAAGGCATAGCCTATGAATATGCAGTCCATAGTTTTTGCTCCCAACTTAGTCTTTTTAGGTAATGGTGCTAGCACCTTTGCTAGGCACTCCCACATTTTGAGGTAATGGTAGGAAGGTGTCCTTCCATGCCATAAGTCGAATGGTATAAGACCAAGTTTCTTGTAGGGTACTCTATTTAGAATATAATTTGCAGTTAATAGAGCTTCCCCCCACAAGTTCTGCGGAGCTCCAGAACTTACGAGCATGGAATTTACCATCTCCTTCAAAATTCTGTTTTTCCGTTCAGCAATTCCATTTTGCTGATGTAACGCCCCGATCCTGCGGGTGCGGAGACGTTACTGCAACGTATATACGTAGGTCAGAAATACCCTCACGCATATACGCTAAGCATCAGTACAGGCAAGAATCAGAGTACGGAAGCAAGTGGTGCATTATACATTCCAACACATGAGTACAATTACAAAGTTATCACCAGAGGTGATCCAATATTACTTGAATATTACATCACCCGATAGGCGCAAATGCGAGAGTACCAAAAAGATGTACATATATGAACAGTACAAAAGAGTGCTCACGAGATAGCTGGAGATATCGCGAGCCAACCAGGAGGTGCAAGGATAGGACTGGAGCTACAACTGATCTGACAGCCCCACAGAAGTAAGCTTGGTCCTTAGCAAGAAGGACCCTCTAGCTCCAGGCTCCAGGACCTGGACATGAGAATCCAGGGGAGTCAGATGAAACTCCCCAGGCGAGTAGTAATACAAAAGCCAAATGGCGAGTATGGGTAAGCACATGTGTATCAGTAAATCTGGATTATAAGCATGAAAACCATTTGTAGACATAAGCATGCTAGAACAAGAGAAGCATAGAAGGTGACATTCATGGTATAACAAGATAAGCAGTAAAGTAGATAGGGCAATACTAGTTATCTCCTAGGCTAATATAAAACCGATAAAACAGAATAAAAACCGATTACGAGTAAATCTAATTGTACAGGTTTAGGTCATGGCTCCATGAGATTAGTACCTCGAAGGAATAATCCAAACAAGGAAACCCTCATCTATATACCTTTACCTCATGTTACCGTAACCTGAACTTGTACAGCTCGAGTTACAAATCAAAACAACAGCATTACATATTAATATATTATTATACTTAGGCCGTCTAAGTTGTAGGTTTAGTATGCGTCCCATTACACATACTTCTGCTTACAACTTATAGAGCAAGTTGTTTGGAAACTGATAAAGTGCGATGAATCATGCTCTGGATGGGCCCCATACATGCCCGGACAACGGTTCAGGAGTATCCGGTGCTGAGCCGGAACGTACCGCTAGGTACCGGGACTTATGGACGCCCGAACAGGAATAGAGTATCGCAGATCCCATAGAGATAGGTCTAGGGCGTGTGCATACCCGGCATGAAAATCAGGAGTAGGGGTGCCAGTACACCCCACGGAATCCCTGGTGGCCGCCAGGTGATCCCTCAAGTATGTGGCCACGCGTGACTCGATAGTGCCACCATGAACATGATTAATCAGGGCCCATCAGTTTCCCCAAACCGGGTGCAAGTTGTCTAATAATAATATAACACTTTTATGGTAAGGATCGAAGCAGGACATGATCAGGAATTTAGGATTACATAACAGGAATCATAACAGGAGTTATAACAGGTAATCAGGTACAGACAGGAGGTGCTCCTACAGATTCAAGAGGTGGCCCACACAGATTCAAGAGGTGGCCCCCACCAAGTGTGTGGTGTGGCACTTTGTTCCGTGTGGCACTTTGCTCTGAGGAGATGGATTCTAGAGGTGGCCCCCACGGATTCAAGAGGTGGCCCCCACCACGAGTGTGATGTGGCACTTTGTTCCGTGTGGCACTTAGTTCCATTGACGGGAACAGGTAGTACAACATGAGTAGGTGTCAGGTAGGAGTATACCAGACGCAGGAAATAGCAGACGCGGGGTTCGCGTCGCAAGAATGGTAGACGCGGGAATAGTAGACGCGGGATAGCAGACGCGGGGTTCGCGTCGCAAGATGCCTCAAACGCGAGGTCTGCGTTCAAGTCAGGACGCGAGGAAAGCGCGGACGCGGACATGATTTCTGCGTCGCGTTAATGCAAGAAGAACACTGATATGGGCATAGCATACGCGAAAGTAGCAGACGCGAAAGTAGCAGACGCGGAAATAGCAAACGCGGGGTTCGCGTCGCAAAGGTGCCAAAACGCGAGGCTCGTGACCTGCGTTTAAATCAGGTCATGAGGAGAACGCGGACGAGAGTATAACTCCGCGTCATGTCAATATAAATAAAACACAGACGCGAGCTTAGCTTTGCGTCGCAACGATACAATAACGCGAAGGCCGCGTTAAGAAAAAGCCTAGACGCAGGAGGTAACTCCGAGTCTAACAGTACAGCCACACCGCACGACATAAAATACAATAATAAAATGCGTTTACAAGTCCATGACTTGGCGAGCGAGGTCACTCGCATAACCAATGAAAGAGGTAGTCAAGAGGAAAGCGAGATCACTCGCCTAAAACTGATGCTTGAAGCTTTATGCGTCCGAAATGATCTATGTCGCCGAATATCACTAAATCGATCACCGGAATAATCGTGAACGATTACCGGAAAGATCTATGGTGATATTACCGACGAAGAAAGCTCGGCCCCAATCCAAAAGGAGGGCACCGGCCTTAGCCTTGCCGATGATGAAGAGGAGCACGGCCCCCAATCCAAAAGGAGGTGGCCGGCCTTAAAGTGGTGAAGGGGTGGTGGTTTTGGTGAAGGCTTTTGATGGTGGTGGTATTTTTGGAGAAGGTAAAGGAAAAGGTGGAAGCTTTGGCGGAGTTGTTGGAGTTTGTGGTGGTTTATATGGAGATGGAAGAGGAAGAAGATGAAGGTAAAGGGTTGGGGAAGGTGTAGTAGTTGTTGTTGTGGTGGAGATGAAGGAGGAGTTGGTGGAGGTTAAGGTGTTGGTGAAGTGGTGAAGAGAAAAATGAAGTGGAATGGAGAAGGAAAGGTATTTATAGGAATTTGGATTTGTGAAGGTGATGCAAATAAATAAAAGAGAGGGGTGTTTGTAAAATGGAGAGGGTGAGGTGTTTCTCTTGGCCAATCATGGCCAGCCATGGAGATGGGTGAGGTGGAGATATTTGTGGTGGAGTGTTGGAGAAGCTTGGAGAAGCTTATGGTGGAAGGAAAAGGAAGCTTGTGGTGGAAGGAAAAGGAAAGAAAGAAAATGAGAAAAGGAAAAGAAAATGAAAAGTAGGATATTTTCTTGGAAGAGAAAATGAAAATAATGAAAGTGGCGGATTCCCGGGATTCGGTTGCGGATGCGGAAAACTTTCGGGAAAATACCGAAATCGTCCCGAAATCAAGTATCTCGGAACGACCCGCAAAAATTCTCAAAATCAAGATTATTATTCTAAGAATCATGGTGAAATTCGTTTTAAGAAATTCTTTGTAGTTTTTAAAATAAAAATCCTGGAATCTGCCGCCAATATCGGTCAGCACCAATTCCGGCAGAATTCCGATAAATTCTGAAAATGCCCAAAAAATGAATTAAGATAGTAAATATTATTTTAAGAAAGTATGTGTAAGCGGTTTCTCAAAATATGACTCCATTTGTAAATTAAAAATCCAAAAGTCGGTCAGCGGTGCTGGTCGACACCGGTTTTGAAGATTTTCCATTTAATTCAGGAAAATTCCAGAAAATCATAGAAAATCTAAAATATTGGAAAATAATGTTTGAAACTGAAATCGGTCAAATCTGAATACCGGAAAGACTAAATTGAGTAATACACTAGGATCGGGTCCCCGGTTCAGAGAAGGGCAGACTCTGAGTCCACGAATCCGGATCCAAGACAAAACGATCATATAAATAATTCATAATACAAATAAATACAGGAAGTAAATCGAAAAATACGATCGAAAAATTTGAATACGCAACTAAGTACGTATTCCGGGAGTGGGGTGTTACAGCTGAGGAGTATATGGTGCTGTAGTTTGATGGATTATACCAAAACTAGCACATAACTCACTAAAATCATTTGATATTCTCCGCCTTTATTGGATTTTAGAATCTTGATTTTCTTGTTGAGTTGATTCTCAACTTCGGCTTTATATGTTATAAACATATTTATTGCCTCATCCTTACCGTTTAAAATATACACATAACAGTATCTTGTACAGTTATCAATAAAAGTAATAAAATACTTTTTCCCGCCTCTAGTTGGCATAAACTTCAAGTCACATAGATCGCTATGAATTAACCCTAAAGGTTCTGTATTTCGATCAATTGAGTGAAATGAATTTTTCGCCAACTTGGCCTCAACACAAATTTCACATTTGCGAATTTCTTCCAAGTTGAGTTTAGGAATATATCCCAGATTAGACAAGTTCTTTATGACTTGTAATTTACATGCCCTAATCTAGCATGCCACAAATTAGGAGACTCAAGCAAATAAACAAAAGATTTTCCTTTATTTATAAGCTTCGGGTACAAATACACAGACTTTTTATCTACCACTGCAACATTGGCTTTAAAAAGTCCATCAACAAGATAACCCTTTCCCACATACATCCCTCCCTTAGTAAGTACAAATTTATCGGATTCAAAACCATTCTAAATCCTTTCTTACTAAGTATTGATCCGGAGATCAAATTCTTGCGGAAGTGTGGAACATGAAGCACATCGTTAAGAGTAAGCTCTTTCCCCGATGTCCACTTCAGGATGACCTTGCCCTTTCCTTCAACCTTTGAGGAAGCTGAATTACCCATGAATAGTTGCTCATCTTGCTCTAGCCTTTGATATTCTGAGAATAACAATTTCTCCGAGCAGATGTGCCGAGTAGCTCCCATGTCTACCCATCAATCCTTGTTATTGGTAGTCAGATTCACTTCTGACACCACAGCTGAAAGGCTTGGCGACTCATGGTCGGTCAAGTTTGCCTGTGAATGGCTCTTCTTGTTCTTTTTGAGATGGCTGCGACATTCATTCGCCTTATGCCCCTCTTTATTGCAGATATAGCAGGTTCCCTTGAAGCACATGTTCTTGCCTTCTTGGACCTTGCCTTTGTACCCCTGGGAAGTCTTCTTTCGCTTTAAGCCTTTGGAAGTAGACGCTTTCCCCTTTGAGTCTTCGATCACATTGGCTTTTGCTTCGTAGGAGTTCTTGCTGCTCCTTTTCTCGGACTTTCTGTTGTCCTCCTCGATTCGAGGCCTCGCAATGAGATCTTCCAACTTCAACTCCTTTAAAGTTCTGTTCTTTCGTTCAAGCAGAATAGAAGTAAGAAACTTCAATCCGTAATTGTCTTAAGATTGTTGGTTCTCTGCTTAACAGGAATCAATCTGACAACTAATCAAGATCACTGAGATATCAACAATCTAATTGGCCAGGTCGGCAAATATCAGGTGGGAGGTTTTCCGTTCAATAGAACGTTCCTTAATTTAAGAACCACCTTTCAATTTCCTTCCTTGGTTAAACACCAATTAGACTGAATCTAAATCAGTCTCGATATACTATAAAGTATATCCCCTGTATAAAGGACTTAATCCACTTATACAGTATTTGGAGTGAGGTACGCTTAGAGCGAATCTCCTTAAGACAATTACGTCCCCCGCACCGGTGCTAACGGGATAATGGACGCTGGTCTCCCAAGATACAACACTCCTTCACGGTATTTGGATAGCACTACCAAATCACCGTACGGTCGAACCGTAGTCAACCAGTACCTTCACAGGATCGTTGAAGCAGCGATACAAGGACAAATTTCGGATGAATATTTGCCTTTACTTTGGAGTAGCACCCACTGTTGAGGACGAAGGAAGGTTGAAGAATATTCTTCTTCAGAAGTCCCAGATTCAAACAACAATTCTATAAAAGAATCTGTTGAATTTTCTGAGCCTTCTTTCAGAACGAATTTTGCAGAATCTCCTTTGGAAGTCGCTTCGGAAACCGAGTTACGGATTTCCCACTTCCCTTTTGGAAGTCACTTTGGAACTCTACTTCCCAGTTCAGAACGCAGGCTTGCTTCTGCTTCAGAACTCAGATAGAAAGAGAGAGAGTTATTTACTTATTGGTGTGTTTCAATTGAGAGATGGGAGCGCTTTAAATAGCGCTCCAGGAGGGGCCAACAGGTTCGAACCCAACAAAAGGTTGCAACGGTTCGGTCTGAACCGTTGCAACGGTTCGACCCGACCCAACAGTCGCACCTGTTGGCTGTTCAACAGTTGCGACCGTTGGCTGTCCAACTGGAGCTTGGGATCCGGATAGCGGGTCGGGTCTCGAATCGGAGCGGGTCTGGTTCGGGTAGCGGAGCGGCCCATACCCTTGAGACCCGATTCAAAAAGAACCAGGCCAGGTAGGAAACCTAAACCCAAATCAGAACCCGAGCCCGAGCCCGGCGCCGCCAGCTGCGGCGCGCGCACGCACGCGCGGGCATAGATCCCTCCTTTTCGCGTGCGAAAACTCCAAGCACCCAAAGGGCACGTCCTTTGTTCTCAATTTTCTCTATTTATACACCACAAACTTCCATCCCACGGCCAATGTGGGACTAAATGCTTTTAGCTACCTTTAGTCCCGTTTTGGCTTTGAATTAGGCAATCTTTAGACTTGAATATCTCATTCATTTGAAGTCGGAATTGAACATGTGAATGTACCACGTTCATCCCTAATGGAAGGAGAACACACTCCAACCATCATCCAATTGATTCGATCAACGGATCTCGCCATAATTCAACTCGAAGATTCATACTTATATTCTTCAATTTCAACAGTGTCAAACATCCGCGCCTCAAAAGAAGGGAAGAGATGGACAATACACACCCAATAACGAAAATCGTTAAGAGACGAAGGTCAAAAAGCGTTTAGATTTGGGACTCTCAGTGAAACAATTATACATATAACTAGTAGATTTTGTGGTGTCATAAAAAGAAATATGATTATGATTATGAGTTGTTTAAGGATATCGAGTTGAATAAATTATGTAATTTTGGGATAAGTACATGTTTCGCAGGATCAATTAGTTAGCAAGTGCAAGTGTCACTGTAGTATAATGGTAAACCTTTTCGTGATGGACAAGAAGTTTGGAGCTCAAATTCCGCTTACACCCAGCTACGGCCTATATTTTAAAAAAATATTAGAAAGCCTAACATCTAGTAGGCTTGATAAAATTAAATAATGTAATTCAAGAGTTCAATTCTACTATTTTTTTTATGTTTCAAAATCGACCGAAGGGAGATTTTCTCCTGTTACTCCTTTATGAATTTTGTCCCGTCCGTCCGTCCGTCTGTCGAGAAAGAGCCCCTCCCATTCCTCCCTCCCTCTACAACCCCTCACCTCCGTCTCTGCCGCTCTCTTAGTCGGTTTCCACCGTTGATAGCACGGTATGCTAGTTTTTTTTTTTTTTTTTTTTGCGTGAATACATATTTTAGACACTTCCTTCATAGTTTCGAAAATAGATCACAATAAATTTGTTTTCTTTTAATATAATGGAAGCTCTTTGTTTCCAAGACAATCACTGTCACATATTTGCCAGGGAGATGGACAATGGGTTTAGAAATTTGATCCAGACCCGACCCACATTCTCCCCTCATGTCGGATTCCGATTTCGCTGGGTTTCGAGTTTCGGCTTCTCTGCCCAAAATCACGACCTGACCCATTCGAAGCCATCCCATCGACCGCATCAACTCGCCTTC
This sequence comes from Agave tequilana, assembly GCA_038442645.1. NCBI lineage: Eukaryota > Viridiplantae > Streptophyta > Magnoliopsida > Asparagales > Asparagaceae > Agave > Agave tequilana. The sequence continues at coordinate 177,605 of JAVJIF010006138.1, forward strand.
AGCATTTTTTGAGGGGGAGCGTTTTTCTGAGAGCTTCTGCTTGTTGACAGGTATTTTCGTTTAATTTCTTCAATTTTTTGTGTTTAATTCGTTTGTCTCTGATCTTCTAGTGATCAATCTTTGCTATTTGTTCGCTGCTTCCCAATTTTTTTATATTTCCGTTTTTTTTTTCTTTTTTGGGGGTTCGACATCAGATCAGACAGATGATTCGTTGGATTTTAGGATCATAAGTGTTCTACTTTTAAATGATGGTTATGAAATATTTGGAATTAGAAATTCTGTGGAAGAAATTTTGTTTTTAGTTCATCGATAGTAATTGTTGGTTTTGTAGGAAAAAGGGATTTGAGTTTTGGTATAACTATTCTACTTTAAAAGTTCAATTTTCCTTCAAAATTGCTTAATCTACTGTTAGAATTACTTCAACTCCTGAAATAAAATTCAATATGTTAGTTCAGTTGCTAAAGTATTAGCCATTTTGTCCTTCGAGGTTAGTGCGCTTCCAGAGAACGAGGATAAAAGAGGTAATTTTTAGGGTTTATTACTTTCCCTTATTTTAGTGTTCTGCTAGTTTCTGGTGTTTCATTTGAATCAACTAGCATACCATCACGCGTTTGCAGCATATCATTCCATTCTTTCTTTGTTTGCTTCGAAGTAGTTTGTGGATTACTTGCAATGCTCTTCTGATCTTTTTTCTTCAAATTTGTTCATGCTACCTTCGTTTATATCATCTGTTGTCAATTGTACGGCCTCGGTTTGGCAATTTTGTAACTTCAGTTTTTTTTTTTTTTGGTTGTTGGAGGGTTATTTGACCAGAATTAAGGACTGTCCTCGTGGAAACTGTACCTTTTCCTACATTTTTGTTTGTATTTTCCACCTTTAGCTGTGCTGAGTTTTTGATCATTTTGTTGAATTTGGATAAAATTGGTGTTAAATCTATCTTGAACATCTATTCAAATGTACTCTGTGGTAAATTGTTTCCAAATTGTATATCCCATTTTCTCCCAGTAAATGGAAAGGGATGTTTTTTTTTTCCTAGTTAGAGTTGCTACTAGTTGCCTAAAGGTTGTCTTCTTAGCAAAAAACGTGTTTAAAAATATTTACATTTGTACAGTTTAGTGCTTATTTGAGAGTTTAGTTGTGTAGAAAGTTGGGTCTTGTATTCCTTAAGTATATTTATATTATTTGAAGTCATTTGCCACCATCAATATGACAACTATTGAGTTAAATTTGATTACTATTTACTGAGTTCAAAACATAACTGGCATTAGTTGCCAATAACTTTTTTATTATCTTACTTTTCCTTTTGAAGTGTTGTTATCATTTGAAATTTAATTTCTGTTCAAGCCTTCCATTCTCATATATAGATTAATAGTTTCAGGACTTTGAAGCCATGGATGGAAGCCTAAGCGATGATGATGGGTTGATAAGGGATAGCCACATGGATCTCAATGACACCATCGCAGACCCTCGAATGCAACTAGCTTTCAATGCCCTAGGGGTTGAGCTAAACAGTAGAATGATCCCTACTCACCTCCTCCACATGGATAATGCTGATATTGGTGAGCCGGCCATCGGAATGGAGTTTGACTCTGATGAGGCTGCGAAAGAATACTACGTAGCCTATGCCAACCGCGTAGGCTTCGGTGTCCGGATGAACAAGTCTCGCCGATCTCGGAAAGATGACACCGTCATCATGCGTCGGTTTGTGTGCACAAGAGAGGGATTCCACTCCAAGAGGGTAATTTATGACGATGGCAAGAAGAAGAGGAAGCGTGGAACCACAAGGGAGGGATGTATGGCCATGATTGAAGTTATCCGGAAGGACCATGGGAAATGGGTGGTAACCAAGCTTGTAACTGAGCATACCCATATGGTTGCACTCCCTGGTAAGGTCCGACCTCGTGTTGATAGGTCAATGCTCTCTAGCAATGCGTCGTTACTTCAAGGGGAGTCAAGTGGTGGATTTAATAATTTAAGGAACTTCAACAGAGGGATCAGGGTGAACCCCTTCGGAGAAGGAGGGGAGGCTCAGGGTCTCTTGGAGTACCTTAAGAGAATGCAAGCCGAAAATCCTGCATTCTTTTATGCTATTCAAGTTGATAACAATAACTGTATGACCAATGTATTCTGGGCTGATGCTAGATCTAGAATGGCCTACCAGCACTTTGGTGATGCTGTAACATTCGACACGACATACAAGAAGACTAAGTACATGATGCCTTTTGCAACATTTAGAGGGGTGAACCATCACTTGCAGTCAGTGACCTTTGGGTGTGCCTTGCTTATGATGAGACTAAGGGTTCATATGTTTGGCTCTTTGAAACTGGATTGCAGCTATGGGGGGTCGCCATCCTATCTCTTTGGTTACTGACAGGGATAAGGCTATGGAAGGAGCCATCCAGAGGGTTTTTCCGAATACTCGTCACTTATTTTGTAAATGGCACATATTAAGTAGGTCGAAGCAGAAGCTCTCTGACATTTACTTGAAGCATGGTACACTGAAAAGGGAACTGAAAGAGTGCATTAATGACTCTGAGACGTCTGAAGACTTCGAGACTCGCTGGGAGTATATTCTTGATAAGTATAACCTGTGGGAGAACCCATGGTTACATTTACTTTATGAAATCCGTGATCGGTGGGCCTTAGTGTACCACAAGAATATCTTCTTTCCTGAATTGTTAGCATCTCAAAGATCAGAGAGTTTGAACAAGTTTTTCAAGAGGAACTTTAATACAAAAAACATCTTTACTTGCGTTCATCTCGAGATTTGATCAAGCCATGGCAGCTCAGTATGAGAAGGAAGCCCAAACTGATTATGCTACAGTATATTCAAAGCCTGTTTTAAAGACCCCGTCACCTATAGAAAGACAAGCTGCTGATATTTACACAAATGCTGTGTTTGACAAGTTTCAGGAAGAATTTGTTGAATCCTTAGGCTATTATGTTGACAAAACGGAGGACGGACCTGTTAGCAAGTACAATGTGGCTAGGGAGGAGGATAATGGTAAGAAGTACACTGTCAGTTTTAGCGATTCTGAGAAAAAAGCCAACTGTAGCTGTTGCAAGTTTGAATACTCTGGCATTTTATGTAGGCATGTGTTACGTGTCTTTTTTATTGTCGGGGTCCGTGTTCTACCAGAAGAGTACATCTTGAAACGATGGACAAGGAATGCCATGAGCAGTGTAGTTCTAGAGGAAAGAGTGGTCGATTCTGGACTTAGTTTCCAAGAGTATCTTGTTGCTTGGTACAATGATCTTTGCCTTGATGCTGTTAAATATGGGATGGAGGGGGCTACCTCTGCCGAGGTATATAAGGTTGCAAAAGTTGCGATTCAGAAAGCTTTTGCTGATGTTGTCGCTGCAAAGAACATGCAACGAAAGGGTCAGCAGAATATTCAGAGGTTTGCGAGGCTGCAAAAGATGCAATACAAGATGCCTTTGCCAAAGTTACAGCCAAAAAAGACATCATCAAGAGTAGTTCAACACGATGAAGCTGGCAGGAGTAGAAGAAATGCTAAAGAAGACATACTGTAAGGACCTCAACAATATGTTTTTATCTATTTAGTCTTTCCCATTCAAAAAATCATCTTTTCCTGATGCAGCGATGTAAAATTTTTATTTCTCATTCTCTCTTTCTTTCAACGGCTTGTTGCAGAGATGTAAATGATCCCGATATTAATGGAGATGCCCATTCATGAAAGACGGAGTTTTCTCTTGATCGTCAACTTCTTGTACACAATTAGTGTTGGAGTAATTTCCCATTGAAGTTATTTAGTTAATGAGGTATGGAGTTAATTATTTTACCTCACATACTGAATTTACAATGTATTAAAAATTTTAGGCAATTTTAGTCTGTTAGTAATTTGGCATTTGCATGATCTATGATGGGAACACCAGTCAATTTTATTATTTATTGTTTAGTTTTTTATCTTTGCTTGTGGATACAATTTATCTCATGTTCATGTTTTGTGTGAATGTTATTGGAATCATCTGTGCAGGTTTTTTTTTAATGGATGTGTAATGGATGTTCATAGTCTGAAAGAGATATTCCTTGAGCCCTTGATATATTTGATGTTTATACAAGGTCTGTTAAGTAGTCACCGATAACTATGACACACTTCACAGCAAACAATTTGGGATTATAGTTATGGACAGGGTCTTCACGACTGTTGGGATTATTTGATAAACAGATTTTGAATCTCCGTTGGCGTTGTCTCTAACAATTATGTTTATGGAAAAATTTAATAGTGACACCACTTTAAATTTCTAATGGTGAATTTTTTTTTTAGGGTGTAAGTATATATTTGGATATCATTGTATCAAATATCGATAAACAGTCCTAAAAAGTTGCTACAGAAGGTTCAATCATTACTTTTATGTGCAAAATTATCATGATTAATTTGTTGACAGAAGCAGTTATCATGTGTTGCTAGATTCATTACTAAATCTGTAGCTAACACCTAGACAAGCGTTATTTGATGTCTTAATGATTGTTATCATTAACACCCAACTTGGATGATTGTTATTATGGTGTTAGCTTTCTTGTACCAATGAAGAATAATCTTTGATATAAAGAGAGAATAAACTAAAAGTATCTATGATGAAGCATCCGATACTGATACCAAAGAAGCATTCTGAAATCAAAGACCAAACAGAATAGTCGGACGCCAAGAGGTCTGCCTATTCATATCTGCTAAAGAAAAGGATTTCCTGTGATCACTGATGTAGAACGGAGAGGGGAGAAGGAGAAAGAGGGAATAAATTAGGTTTTTCTTGAGGAAGGAAGAAGATGATACAATTTGATTTTTGCTTCAACACCAAGGAGATCTGTCTCACTCTGCACATCACCATGCTAAGATTCAATCACAAAGCAAATATTTGCAATGCAAACTTAGATTTTTATAAATCAGCTGAACTACCAAAACAATTGCATGTCTTGGGCTTATATAGGCCTCGTACAAAAGACAACTCCTATCATAATCAATATGGGACTAAAACAAAAGAGAAATTAAGCCTAAGCCTAAAATAAGAGAAAAATAACTAAACAAAATAAAGAGCTTAGTGATTCCCATCAATTCTTTCCGGCTTCGAAGAATCACTACTGGCGAATGGCAATGGCGTGGATGATGAAATCGAGCCGGGAAGGACTGCACAAACTCCTCAATGGTGGGTCTCCTCAGCAGTGGCGGCTGCAATGGACGAACTGAAAACTGTTGTGGCCCCGTGGAAGTGCGATAACAAGTCAGGTCCTCGACGCCAGTGTTTTAAATGTCGGATATCAGGAAATGTCGGATGTCGTAATCGGATGTCGGATTTCGGAGATATTTCGGGGCCATTTAGTAAATTTCGGACGTCATTACGGATAACAAATATATATCCTAGATGTCTTAAATAATGTAATTTAAAAATTCTTATCAAGGTAATACATACACAACTTATGCAAAACTACATAAATATGTTTAGGATATGTATAATTAACTTAAACATTTTACATATATTCACTAATCTATTGTTAAAATTTCTTAATTGCTCTAACTTCCAAGACCAATCAACATATTGAGTTTTTCTCAAAATGTCGGGTGACATTTCGGGAAATGTCGGCCGACATTTCGGGAAAATTCCCGAAATGTCGGTCGACATTTTCTAAAACGCCATTTCAAATGCGGGTGGGGATGTCGTGACGGTGAAGGCTTGAAAATGAAATGTCGGCCGACATTTCGGAAATGTCGGCCGACATTTAAAACACTGCTCGATGCTGAATACCGGGCTGATCCAAAGATCATGGGAAATATCGAGCTAATAGCGCTAGAACCAAACCTCCTCAAAACCTTATATTGTCCCCTGCATCGATTATGAAGCTTTTTCAAGGTTCCCAATGAGATCCTCTCTGGATGCATTCTAATTAGCACCTCATCACCTATTGTGATTTCCTGCAACTGCTTGTGAGATTCTGCAACATGCTGATAGTTATAATTGTTGGTTATCATTTGCCTTGTATTATGATCATGCAACCCATGCAAATTTGGTGCAGGTGGCTCAACTGTGACAATAGATAGAATACCTAGGGGAAGAGAGAGAAGACCGAGGAAATTTCTAGATCTGGGAGTAGACCCATTAATAGGAGACTTGGGCGAAAAATGAGATGGAGTCCTGGTCACTAAGTAACATGGCGTCTTGTTGTTCTTGTCAATGATTGTTCCCTACAGTCGACTTTAGTTTAACAACTTTCAACACTATCTTCTTTCTTTTGAATTTAAATTCATAAGTATTAGACCTATCCAGACTGGTTACATCCAAGCTATGCAATTAAGGCCTTCCTAATAAAATGTGTACAACGTCTATGTCTAAGCCATCACACCAAACACAATCCTCGTAGTTAGACATGTGGATATGGATCTGATAACACTAGATAATAGATTGAGCAGTCTTATCTAACCAATTCACGTTGTATGGGTGGGGATGTAGTTCAGCCTTGAGACCCATCTTCTCAAGGGCTGTCTTGGCAATGATGTTCGCACAACTACCCTCATCTATCAACTTATAATTCTCCCCCTCGTATAATATATGTGTGAAACACACTAGACCTACACCGGTCCTCATCGCTAACAGTTGTGTGTGAACACCTAACTACGCCCTATTAGATGCTAGAAACTCTAGCATCATCATCAGAATCAGTCACGTTACCAATGAATTCATAGACTACTGTCTCGATCTCATCATCATCGACTCTCCAACTAGAAGGTTCTTAGAGGGACATTGTACAGCAACGTGATCATAACATTGACACTTAAAATACTGACTACCCTTGGTATTCCTAGAAGGTTCACCTATCACAGTCTCACTCTTAGGGTCTCTAGTGGTGTGAGTGTTTGAATTAGGCTGCTCCCCGATTTTAGGAATGACTCTACGCACTGAAAAAAATCTGAGGAAGGTTTCTCTGTCTTGAGCTGGCTGACTAGCTTGCTCAAGGGTCTTTATCTTGTAGGAGTGAATGGACATTGTTCGTTGGATGTCTGACCTCAACCCCGAACGATATCGAGATATAAGTTGGTAGGAGTCTTCTTGCATCTCACAAGGTAGGGTTAGGTTGTCAAATTCGATAGATTTTTTTAGAAAGAAGAAAAGCATACATGTTTGATTTTGGTTTCAACACCAAGGAGATCTCTTTCCCACTCTGCACATCACCATGCAAAGATTCAATCACAAAGCATTTATTTGCAATGCAAACTTTAAATATTTCTAAATCAACTGAACTACCAAAACGACTGCAAGTCTTAGCCTTATATAGGCCTCATATAAAAGATAACTCTCATCATAACCAATATGGAACTAAAACAAAAGAGAAAATAAGCCCTAAGCCTAAAATAAAGAGGACAATAGCTAAATAAAATAAAGAGCCTAGTGATTCTCATCAGTAAACTAAACGAATTGAGGTTGTATTTAAACTTTTAGAAGCTTTTTTACTGTTTCACAGAGAACTTAGTTTGTTTATTTTTCCATGATTCAGACATCACATGAATAAAGTTCAAATGCTGGAAATTTGAAATTTTGTTGGCTCATGTCATAAGATCTATGTGATGGTGATGTTAGTTTGTTTTGATTTGGGTTTATTTTGTCCAATAAGACCGTATATGCTTCTCTTCTTGTTAAATAATCAGAATAAGAAATTGAAAGAGTTGAAGTATCAAACATCTAAACATTATTCAGGAAGGAATTTGACGTGTTAAGATGCAAAGATCATGTAACGGTCCCAGTACTAATATTCTCGAGTCACATAATAATATACGATCTTCTTCTAAATGGTTCATAGGCAATTCATAATTAGTTCGAGGTTTAAGTAATAGATGAAAAGTATTATAATAAAATCATGTGGAGGTCAAATCATACAATTCCAACCAAAAGAATGATAGTAGACTAATTGTGAAAGCTTCTCTCTCATAATAATAATAATGACTCCAATGGTAACTTAAAGATGATCTACCATTAGCATGCAAGAGCATTAATATATGGCTACAATATATTTACTTTCAATCTTTCTTGAGATTTTTGAACTGAATTAGCTCTAAACTATTTTAGGCTCCTGTTTGTAACATATCTATATTTCTTTTAAATTATCAATTTTATTTCTCTCCTCTGTAGTTAAATCAAGTAGCGAGCAATTGTAAATCCAAAATACTTAGATTCTTAAGAATTTAATTGGTTCGGCAAACATGGTTCTCGGGCTGCCCCTGAACCTATTCTATATACAATTCACCCAGATGAACTGTATGATGTGAAATGTGTGTGTACATGTTTGGAGCTCAGCAACAAAGTAAATGAAGCACGTTTCATCAACAAAAGCGATCGATCTAGATTACAAGTTATCAGCTTGAAATAGTGACTAATATTTATTGTAAATAAATTATATACATACAACAGGATTTGAGATGAAATTGGAAGATTAATAACAATGCTTTGAGATGGCAAGTCTCACATGTAATGTTCATATCGACAGATACAAGGCAACAAATAGTGCATTCAACTTACTTTATGAGGACAACCAACAGAAAGATAATATAATAGAGAATAGCTATTGTAGAAACTGATAAAGTCCAAAAAAAGAAATATCTAAAGATCTCATATTGGGGAAAATCAAATATGAAGGCGTTCCAATGGTGGTACCTCAGTGTCACTTTCGTCTTCAAATGGATCTTCTGGAGGTTACTCCTGAATCACCTGAGAAAAGAGTTGATGCGGAAACAAAATGAAGACCGGTGGGACACACGGAGTGTAGATGAAGTCGGGGTGTTGTTTGAATAGATGATCTCGAAGAACTCACCGTCGTACTCTAGTAGAAGTGAAATTAGCTCAATCTCAGGCATGAAACTTCCAACTGAAGGACTGATGAAGCGTTGGGACTGCTGTGCTGATGCTGCTGCACTGCCATTGCGCTGGTACTGCTATTGGGACTACAGCTGGTGCTGCTGCTGGGACTGTCGCTGCTGCTTGCTGTTGATCCTGTTGCTGCAAGATGCTGCAGGCTGCTGTTGCTGTTGCTGCAGGCTGATGTTTCTGTTGTTGTTGCTGTGGTAGTAAGGTTATAGAGGAGGGGTTGTAGGAGGTAGAGAAGAGGCTAATAAGAGGGAAGAGGATAGGGAGAGGAGAGAGTAGGGTAAGACTTGCAAGAGGAGATTAAATTTCAGCTTTCTTCATTGAAAAAACCAGCACCAAATCTGAAAATACATATAGACTATAACTCACACAACTTCCCACTACACATAATTTCTCACTAAAAGTAATAACTACCCACTATCCCATGTTGTGCCCCACTAAGTAAAATAAATAAAAAAAGAGAATACAAGCAAATATAACAGAAAATACAAGCAAAATTTAGTAGAAATACATCTGAAATAAAACGCTAAAATCATAGGTTTGAGCTCATCAAACTGGTGCGTTGCCTACGCTGAAAGACACGTCCATATCGTGTACATGCTCTGGTGTCCTCATCAATTCCCCTGGGATGGGGAAAACTCGACCCCGTCGAGTGGATATCTCTGTTGCTCTCGTACTGCTCTAGAGTGTCAGGGTCTAGATACTGCATATCCTCTCGATCCGACCAAGTATCGTCGGATTCAAGCTTTCCTTTCCAATGGACTAAATACCGCCTAGTTTCACCATCAGTAGTAGATATAATCTCATCATCTATTATTTTATCAATCTATTCTGCTGCATAGGGTGGTAGATTTGGAAGTGGAGGTAAGGAGGGTCCCTCAGAAGTAAGGTCTTGGGTAGGCTTATCAAGTAAGGGTTACTCGGATTGAAACCCGGACCTTTGTATACTACCAGATCTTTAACATTAAATATGAGACTAATACCAAAACCTTCAGGAAGGTTTAGAACATATGCATTATCGTTTATTCTTTCATCACTTTGAAAGGTCCTGCTTTACGCGCATGCAATTTTTTTACCGTTCCAGGAGGAAACTGTTCGGAAAGAATTCGAACTATCACATAGTCTCCAACTTCAAACCTCTGAACTTTTCGATGAAAATCAGCTCGGCCTTTGTAGGCTGCATTACTCTTATTTATTTTGTTGCTGATTTTCTTGTGTAAGTCGTGAAGATGTAATGTAAATGCAGATGCAGACTTAGATGTCCTAGCATACTGATTTATAAGAATGAGATTATTGGTTGTGTAGGTTTAAACCCATACACTACTTGATTCATACCTATTGTCCTATTGATGGAATTGTTATATGCAAATTTGGTAGTAGACAATTTCAAATTCCAATCCCTAAGATGTTCACTAACTAAAGTTCGCAGTAGATTACCTAAGATTCGATTCACCACCTCAGTTTGATCGTCAATTTGGGGGTGGAAGGCAGACGAGTACTGCAGTTTTGTTCCAACTTAATGCCATAAGGTGCAGTTTTGTTCCAACTTGATGGCATAAGGTTTTTAGAAATAACTCGTAAATTTGACATCCCGGTCCGACACAATGGTTTTTGGAGTTTATGCAACCTCACATTTCATTAAAAACAAGTTTGGCCACACGAGGCACATCAAAAGTTTTTGAACAAGGAATAAACTGAGCCATTTTGGAGAAATAATCAACAACCACAAGCATAGAATCATGCTTTCTCCGGGTTTTCGGGAGTCCAAGCACAAAGTCCATGCTAATGTCTTCCCAAGGATGGCTTGGAACAGGTAGGGGCATATACAGACCAGTATTCTGTTTTCACTGTTTAGCTAACCGGCATGTGTGACACCTGCCAACAAGCTTAAAAACGTCTCTTTAAGACTTGGCCAATAAAAATGACGTTCAACAGCCTCAATAGTTTTGTTATGTCCAAAATGACCGACGAAACCTCCTCATGCATTTCCCAGACCAGAAATTCTCTCACAGAGCGAGGGATGCATAACTTGCGAAATCAAAATAGATAACCATCTTGCAGAAGAAAGTCATCTATTTCGCGTGTTGTTCTGCTCTTCAATAGAGTGAAAATTCTTGAAAGTCAGGACATGACTCATACTCAGTTTTATCTTCTCAAATCCAGTCACCTGATCGCTCAATACTGTTAAAATTGCCAAACGACAACTGAGCGCATCAGCAGTCTTGTTCTCAACTCCTGGCGAAGAGTATAAGTATACTCTTGGAGGAATTCTACCAACGGCCATGTCTACTGTTAAGCTTCTTCTGAGAATTGAAGTACTTAAGAGCTTCATGGTCCAAAAAGATAACAAACTGTTGTGGGAGAACGTAGTGACGCCAATGACGCAGTGCTTGAATCACTGCATAAAATCCTGATCATAAGTAGAGTAGTTTAGTTTGGCATCATTCAGTTTTTCACTGAAGTAAGCTACTGGGTGAACCTTTTGACTTAAAACTCCACCTATGCCGATTCGAGGCGTCACATGCTACTTCAAAGACTTTGAGAAATCTGGTAGACGCAAAACTGGTACTTCTACCATTTTCTATTTAATCTCTTGAAAGGCTTATTGGCATGCTTCGACCAATTAAATTCGTCACTCTTTAAACAATCAGTTATTGGAGCCATGATCGTGCTGAATCCCTTGATAAACTGTCGATAAGATGTGGCAAGTCCATGAAAACTCTTAACATCTCTTATGCTTTGGGGTTCTGACCACTCTTCTATGGCCCTAATTTTTTCAGGATCAGCGGATACTCCTTTCGAAGAAACTACAAACCCTAAGAAAATAATTTGTTGGTAAGAAAGGCACATTTCTTTGGGTTTGCATACAATTGCTCCTTTCTCAACACTCCACGCACTTGATGTAGATGGTCTAAGTGTTGCTCCTGATTTTTACTGTAGATGAGTATGTCATCAAAGTATACGATCAGAAATTTGCCCATGAAGGATCGCAATACCTGAGGCATTACTCTCATAAACGTACTAGGAGCATTTGTCAATCCAAATGGCATAACCATTCACTCATACAAACCATCCTTCATCTTAAAGACAGTCTTTCATTCATCACTAGGGCAGATTCGAATTTGGTGATAACCACTATTCAGATCAATCTTGGAGAATATTTTGGCTCCCGCCATCATATCCAACATGTCATCTAATCGGGGAATGGGAAAACGGTACTTTACTGTTATCTTGTTGATCGCGCGACTATTCACGCACATACACCAAGTTCCATCTTTTTTTGCGTCAACAGAGCAGGCACTGCGTAAGGGCTCATGCTTTCCTTTATAAAACCCTTCAACAATTCGTCGACTTGCCTCTTCAGTTCTGCATGTTCGGTATGTTTCATCCTGTAATGCAGCAAGTTGGGAAGACTCACTTCCGCTAAATCAATAGCGTGTGGGATGTCACGCATTGGTGGTAATTGATCCGAGAGATCTTCAGGAAAGACAATAGCGAATTCATCAAACACGGGGGCGACCTCACAAGGAATCGAGGTGATCGACTCTTTAGGGACTTCTCAGGCGCAGTGAGAATGATGACGGACTTCCCTTTTGTCATCTCACGATCGATGTCCTTTGCACTAAGCTGATTTTTGTTTGCTTGGTTGCAATCGGTTTCTTCTCAGCTATCTTGTTCTTGGGTTGCGAAGGAAGCAACTTGACCTTCTTGCCCCCATGTTCAAAAAATCACATGATCGAACGGTCATAAATGTGAACATCGTTATCGAATAGTCAGGGTCTTCCAAGGATAATTTGACCGACATCCATGGTTACTACATTGCACCATATCTTGTCTTTATAAACAGTGAACTCTATAGGGACAATACATCTCTGTGTAACATTTAGCGCTGTCTCATTGATCCAAGATACTTTATAAGGATGAGGATGGGGTTCAACTTTCAGACCAACCTTATTTATAATCACCGAGGAGACAACATTAATGCAACTCTCACCATCCACTATCATCTTACAATTTCGTTCTCCAATCTTGGTGAATGTGTGAAAAATGTTAGTACGTCTTCAGTCATCGCTAACCTTCGGTTGTGCCAAGGTACACCTGACTACAGATAATCTGGTGTATTTTCATAATTGAAGACAGTTTAGCGTTGTTTCTTCAGTATTCTCAACAAAATCCTCTTCATTTCCATCCACTTGGTGAATGTACTCATCACCTTCGGACTGAGGATAGCCTTCTTCGTCAATGAGGGCGATCTTGTATAGACTGGCACATTTGGCTGCTATATGTCCATAACCCAAACATTTATAACATTTGGTCTGAGGATAAGATTTGGGAATACTTCTTTCAATAGCCTTACCCTTGTTGTCAGTCTGAGGTTGGAAAAAACTATATGTAGCTTGGCTTTAGGAAGACTGTAAAGGAGGTCGAGGGACACTAGTCTTATAGTCGTGAGTTTTGCTCGATTTGACTTCATCCAAGTCTTACACTAGGCCATAAGCTTTCTCCAAAGTGTCGACGTTCCTTGCGAAGAGTTCGCTCCTAAGATCTTCTCGCAATCCAGCTCTAAACCTAGAAAGGACTTGCATAGCAGTTTCAGTTTCAAGCATGCTACAACTGATGAGGAACTCGTCGAATTTGGCGACGTATTCCTTGGCAGACTTGCTCTCCTGGTAGAATTGCTCTCGGGTAATAAGAAGGTGGAGGTATTTTTGTTTCAGCTGGGTTTTCATGTCACGCCAAGTGTCAATAGGATGCTTTCCTTTTAACTCACGAAGAGTTTGAAGGTTAGCCCAATATTGACTAGCTTGCCCAGTCAACTTCATGGCGGCAAAATTGACTTTTTGCTCGTCTGATATTGAGTACCACTTGAAATAACGATCCATTTCTTTTATCCAATCAAAAAACAGTCGTGATTTTAGTGTACCATCAAAAGAAGGGACATTGATTTTGATACTCCTCACAATACGTTCATCTAGATCTCGCTCATTCCTGAAAGGCTGAAGGTTTCTATGATGGGGAGTGTTCAGGATGGGTGGAGTAGGTGGTCGATCACGATTCTGTTCAAACTCAGCTAATCGAGCATTCACCTCAAGTTGGAGTTTGACTTGATTTTGTTAGAAGTCGACTAAGAACTTCTTCCAACTTCTGGAGGACTTCGGAATTCATTATAGCATCTTGGGATTCTCTAAACTCGTCGAGTAGGTATGATCTATTGCTACGAGTTGGCATACACTAAAGGGTTGACTATGAATTAAGCTTACTGCCAAATGAAAATGTATGAATGCATTTTTTTAAAATAAAGTGATGGTTCTACATGCGATGCCACGTTCCTAAATTCTATTGGATGCAACCTATACACATGATTAAAATTTCTAGCCTAAAACGCGGTTCTGATACGAAAATGATGTGAAACGTGTGTGTACATGTTCGGAGCTCAGCAACAAAGTAAATGAAGCACATTTCACCAACAAAGGCGACCGATTTAGACTACAAGTTATCAGCTTGAAATAGTGACTAATGTTTATTGTAAATAATTGTATACATACAGTAGGATTCGAGATGAAATTGGAAGATTAATAACAATGCTCTGAGATAGCAAGTCCCACATATAATGTTCATATTGACAGATATAAGGTAACAAATAGTGCACTCAACTTACTTTATGAGGACATCCAACATAAAGATAATATAATAGAGAATAGCTACTGTAGGAACTGATAAAGTTCAAAGAAAAAAAAATACCTGAAGATCTCATATTGGGAAAAATTAAATCTGAAGGTGTTCCAATGGTGGTACCTCAGTGTCACTTTCGGCTTCAAGTAGATCTTCTGGTTGCTCCTGAATCAGTCACCTGAGAAAAGAGTTGATGTGGAAACAAAATAAAGACCAGTGGGACACTCGGAGTGTAAATGAAGTCGGGGTGGTCGTCTGAATGGGCGATCTCGAAGAACTCGCCGTCGTACTCTAGTAGAAGTGAAATTGGCTCGATCTCAGATATGAATCTTCAAACTAAAGGACTGATGGAGCGTTGGGACTGTGTGCTGATGTTGCTGCACTACCACTGCACTGGTACTGCTACTGGGACTATAGCTGGTGATGCTGCTGGCTGCTGGGACTGCTGCTGCTTGCTGTAGGATGATGCTGCTGTTGCTGCAAGCATATGTTGTTGTTTCTGTTGATGTTGCTGGTGGTAGTAAAGTTATAGAGGAGGGGTTGTAGGAAGCAGAGAAGAGACTAACAAGAGGGAAGAGGATAGGGAGAGAAGAGAGTAGAGTAAGACTTGCAAGATGAGATTAAATTCAGCTTTCTTCATTGAAAAAACCAGCACCAAATTTGAAAATACATATAGACAACTACACATAACTTCTCACTAAAAGTAACAACCCACTATCTTATGTTGTGTCCACTAAGTAAAATAAATTAAAAAAAATGAGAATACAAGCAAATACAATAGAAAATACAAGCAAAATACAGTAGAAATACATCTGAAATAAAATACTAAAATCATAGGTCTGGGCTCATCAAACTGCTGCGCTGCCTACGCTGAAAGATGCGTCCATATCGTGTACAGGCTCTGGTTCCTCATCACTGATAATATTAAGATGTATTTATTTGCCTGTGTTTAGAATTCTGCAACTGTCTGATGAGAGCATAATTAATTATGCAACCATTAGTTGATGGGAGCACACAAGTCTGCTAAACTGGATCTTAGATGAAGACAGAATTACTGTTTAACGAAAAAAAGAAGTATACAGAGGAAACTAAAAGATCACTTTTACTAAATGTACTACTTGTGTATGAAATTGCACAATTTTTGAATAGACTGTAAAGTGGAGTACTTATGTGATGTAAATGGATTTTATTTGAATATATAGGAAAGGACATCATGTAAAACTGATTTTAGGGAGAAATATCATAGTTGATTAGTGGTAAGAATTTTGTTGTTTTGGGTAGTAGTTTGAAGAGCGGCAGGAAAAAGTTTGTATATAAATTGTTGTGTTTGATTGAAGAGTTATGTTTCATGACTGTGCTTCTTGATAGTCTGAGTAAAAGAGGACTTGCATGGAATCAAAGTGGTCATCTGGGCTCAATTTGTTGGTTGGAAGGAGGTACGGTCAAATGTTTGGAGGGGCTAATTTTTTGCTGTCAGTGCCTTAAGGATGGGATTAATGGGTTTTCTAGAATTTTCTTCTACATCAATGGTCCTAATTTTTGAATGACAAAGAACATTTGGGATGCGATGGGAGCTTTGAAGCAGTCTTCATGGTGAGGATTACTGCTTGCTGTAATGGTGGTGGAAAGAAGGGGCGCGCGGGGGTGGGGGGTTGTTGATGATGGTTTAATTTACCAAGTCAGAAGGAAATTGACTCGAGATCGTGCCATAAAAATTCTAAAAAGTACATACGAAACATTGATGGCATGACCTGAACTTTCTTATCCATTGTGTATAATTATATCTGACACTTTATGGCTAGACTATGAGAGCAAATACAAAGGTTACTGGATTGGCTTCACGATGGGAGCGAGTTCATTTCTGGATTGGTGAAAGACGGGGAGGGCCTAGTCATCTTGGTTTTATGGAGAATTTTGGCTATTAGCAGATTGACATTCCTTTGGAGGGAAGGAAATATGCTTGGTCAAACAAGAGATTAGTTTGTGTTATGGCTCGTGTCACTAGGAAGGACACTCCAGTTTCCAAAATTTGCATGTTTGGCACTAATGTACGACATGACATTTGGACGCCTATGTCAAGGGAAAAAGGGAAATAACATTTAAGTGTAGTAAAAGAAGGAATTAGAAAGAATATTGGAAAAGATCATAAGAAAAGAATAGAGACCAGAAGTGTCAAGAAGTTTTATCATTTTGTGCATACTTGTCAATTCGCTATATGTATCAAATATCGTTTTCCATAGGTATCGTATCACATATCATATTGTATTGTGTATGATACATTACCTCATATGCAATAATTAAGCAATTAAGCTTATATATATATATATATATATATATATATATATATATAATATATATATATATATATATATATATATATATATATATATATATATATATATATAATGTAAAAATTTTAACTATAAAAAATGAATAAATAAGGAGAAATGCTAGTAACCGAAATACACACTCATACAAAATTCAAATTTATGTAAATAAATATTAGACAAATCTTGCTTTCAAGTTCTAAGTCTAGTGACCACAAGGCCATTAGTCAAACTCTCAGTTAAACACTTATAAGATAATAAGTTTTTTTTGTTATTGTTACACTTATGAGCTGAAATAGTAACACCTACATAATTAAGTCAACTAATCCAATAATTAAATCAATGCCCAATTAATTGAGCTAACAATGGACTAATTAAATAATTAAGTAGTAAGACATCACATCTAATAACTTTTTGGAGA
This sequence comes from Agave tequilana, assembly GCA_038442645.1. Classification (NCBI taxonomy): domain Eukaryota; kingdom Viridiplantae; phylum Streptophyta; class Magnoliopsida; order Asparagales; family Asparagaceae; genus Agave; species Agave tequilana. Next base: position 194,897 of record JAVJIF010006138.1, read on the forward strand.
AATTACATCAACAATTAAACAATCAGGCCTAGTTTGGCAACATGGTTTTGGATTATGAAACTGTGGTTTTGGGCCAAAACCACAAAAAATGAAACCACACCTTGTTTGGCAACCAACCAAAACCATGGTTTGAGGGGCTCAAAAGTGATCAAAATCATGGTTCTCGAAACTCTGGTATGCGCCAAGTTTTGGCCAAAACCATGCTTCTCTCTCTCTGATCTTTTCTAACTTAAGTTCTTACTTTGGTTGCTAAACATGCAAGAAAAGATAGCAAAACCATGGTTTGTATGCATACAAACCATGGTTTCATTTAACTTAAATGAAACCATGGCTCCAAAACCAAGTTGGCAAACGAGGCCTCAGCAATTATATATCATGTTATGAATCACACTAACATTATGTAGGAACTAGAGAACAAAGACTGAATCATAATAGGGAGATGCTGAAACAAAACACACACATTCATAGAGAGAATTAGGCGAGGCTCGAAGATGGTTAGTGAAGCTCTCTCTTTTGGAGTTCAGGTGGTTGAAGATGAAGATGACAAAGAGAGGAGAAGAGGAGATCACATCATGTGAAAATTCCCTAATCTATGGGGTTCTCACACAATTGATATACCATAATTAAACAAATAATTGTCCTGAAACCTAAATCAAACCAAAAACCCTAATTAAAATTTGGAGCGAACGTGTTAGGCAATACAAAATTTATATCATATCCCCGTATGATACATATCGGGTGTAGAATATGTATGGGTATTGTACTATATCGAACCTACCCGATACAACCATCAATTCGTAACATTTCTTGCCATATCGTATCGAATCATATGGTATGTATCACTATCATAGGATATCAACAACTATGGTTTTATGTTCTTTTTATGACAACTGTCATACAAATTAGTGCCATCATTTAAAAAAAAAAAAAATGTTTATGTTATGGGATAAAGAAATAATGTTAAGGAGAGCTTCTTGCTCGAATTATGCATACACATGCGAACAAATATGTGTCTTTGTATCCTACTTTTTGAATTTGTTGTGTTGGAAAATTTAGGGCACTCGGACACTTGACACTTGTGTCGTGTCCAGATAACACTAATGATCTCAAAGGTTGATCAGATTCCAGTGCCTTGGTGCTCTGAGTTGGATGATTTATTTCCATTGGTTACAACCTTACCGTTCAGCCAATAAGTTGTCGGGATTGTGTTCCTGTATAGAGCCTAATGTGGCTAAGGAGAAAGGATTCATAGATTGGTTGCTGGGTGGTGGAGGAGTTCAAATAATGTTTGTGAGATGAATAGGAAAGAGACTTAAACAGTGGAGTGTATAGTTGGTAACATTATTGGGAAGAAGGTCTAGGACCTGGAGGAGATTAGATCCATTGATGTGCTTGAAGAAGAAAGGGGATTTTCTCAAGTGATAGGGATAGAATTAGAAGAGATTTTGGAGAGAAGAAATCATGTCGAGGTAGAGGTCAAGGGCTACTTGATTAATACCCGGTTAGTAAAATGTGATAAAAATACTACTTATTTTCGGAAAACAGTGATGCTACAAGAAAACAAATAGAATTAGTAGCACCATGGTTAGGGTAGGAGTTTGTAGCAATGGGCAAATTATGTTTCAGTTCCTATTAAAAGGAATTGATTTGCATAGTTTTGATAGGAATATCCAATAATATTGGCAGCAGCTTTACGTGGAAATTTGGCTGGGGTGCTGAGGATCTGGAAGTTGCTTTTAGATATTTGAGTTTGAAGGCGTTGTATTTGACATGGTTGCTAAGTTGCTAAAAGCACCTGATGTAGCTAGATTCCCATTTATACTTTTCTGCAGCTCTAAGAAGTGATGAAAGATGATGCTATGCATTTAGTTCTTAGCAAGGGTGCACGGATTTGGATTCGAGTATTGGATACGATACGTATGTGGATACACAAAAATTGAAAAAAAAAAAAACAACTGATACGGATATGTTGTGGATATGACAACTAAGTAATTATTTATTTATTTATATATGTTACTATGATATTTTATAATTTAATATAGAACAAGAAAGTGAGGAATTTGGAATAAGTTAAAAGGGGATACTGTATAAAATGAGTGGGTTAGGGGGTTAAGATCATTTTCACTAGCTTATTTCACTTATATCAAGTTCATTAGATGGAATTCTAACTTAATTTAATTAAACTTGCGAATCCTGGAGAAACATATAAAGCACTGTTTACATCATATTGTTGTTTAAACCCATCGTTGAATTCATACCAGAAGTATACAACAAAAATCGAGCAAGTATTCAGCAAGATCGTTTCGGATACGTACACAATATGGAATGTTACCTATTTTAAAGAATCGGCTCATCATAGAAGGCATGGTAAAAGTTGACAGTATGTGTAATTTTCTCGATCTCCATCTGGGCATTGCTTATATTGAAAATGGGAAAGAGTGCAGAACAGACTTCTGATTTCAAGCCAGTCTGCTTACTTAACATGGTGTTTAAGAGTGTTTATAAAGTTCTGATTGAAATATTCAGAAGAAAGATGGATGTCTTGGTTAATAATCTTAAGACCACTTTCATTAATGGGAGATCAAGAATGGACTGTACTGTCTGTAGCTGCTCAAAATTGCTATATTAGTGGGTGTTTCTGGGAACTTGGCTTAGTTCTAAAATAGATACATTGGAAGTTAGTGTAATTTTAATAGTAGATTGTGTGAGGCCTGTGACAAGTTAAAGTGAGATCTTCTACAGGAGCTTCTTTGTGAAGAGGCCTTGTTGCTTAAGTGGGCAAGTTGGGTCATGATGACCTTGATGGTTTCAAGGGAGATGCAGGAAACGGTTGAAATAAGGGGATATATGTATCTCCATCATTGTTTATGTTGATGGTGTTTATGCTGGTGGCTGATGTAGCATCTCAAATTTATGAAAAAGGCTAAAAGTTAAAATAATTTGTATCGTGTATGGGGGGATGGGCTTCCAGAAATATTACAAATTCCAAAGCATGTGCTGTTAGCCCAATTTATGGCTTTGGCTTGTGTGTGGGCGCGCACGCGCCGCGCTGCGCGTGTGTGCTTGTGTGTGCATGTGTGTATGTGGGCTGTGTGCTTGCGTACGTGTCCGCTTATGCGTGTGTGTTTGTTTTTCTTGTTTTGTTCTGTTCTTTTTGTTTTTGTGTTTTTGTCGTTCTTTTTGGTTTTGGGGTGAGATTATTAACGAAAGATGCTTTTTTTAATGAAACACGGACATGAATACAGGACACGAGTATGGCACGATAAAGACACGAGGACATAGTTGTTTTTGGAAACCTAGGACACAGTATGACATGGGTACGGAAAACATTATATGCATGTATTTGGTTATTGTGTGTGCATATGCCCATAGACACACGTAATGTATAATGGACAAATGCGGATTGCATCATAAAAAATATGAGATTGTAAATGTGTATACTAAATTAAGTGAGAAAAAACCAAAAATGTGTGTGTAACTTTGTTTCTTTTTTTTTTTGGTGGTGGTGGTTGTGGTGGGGAGTGGATGGGTGTGGGGGTGTGGTGTTTTTTGTTTTGTTTTGTTTTTTTTTTTTTTTTTTTGGGGGGGGGGGGTGTGGAGATCAAGATTGAAAGATGCTACTAAGTGAGAAAAACCAGGAAAACAGGAAATTTAATATCTAAGATTCTAAATATGAATGTAATGCATACAAATGAGTTAAATGACAACTAGTGTCAATTCTTTCATACGAGCATGGTGGGAAGAACAATATTGTTTGATAATTAACAGAGTTACTAGTAAATAGAACCACAAGCCTACAATTAAAACTTATCAATTAACAACTAAGAAAACAAAATAATAATAATTTATTTATTGGGCAAATAAAATGAACACATAACTTCAACTTGATGCCGAAATAGATGTCAATTTCCAAATACGTTACTTGAAAGCTGTGGAGGAAAGGAATACAGAAACCTGTAAGAAAGGTGGGGAGGGTAATACATGGAAAAGAGTCAAAAAGAGGAGTATTTAGGATGAGGGAAACTTAAGTTAAATGAATTTTCGTATTAGGATCCCCTCCAGCTTCTGTGGGCACATAACTAAATATGTGTCCGCAAGAGCAACTTTTATTTTATGCTCCTGCATTGCGTTCCCTGCTTCACAATACCAGACCCATTTTATTCTTTTGGTGAAATATGCCATGTTTCATCCACAGCTTCTGAAGATCCAAAAGATAGATGCTTGGTTGAAAATGTAGTTCTTTTCTGATGGGAGGGCAGAATTCTGTTGATCAATTCAGTCATCTGTTATATCCCTTGATATGTGATGTCAATTTATATGATCATGCGAGCTTGGCTTATAAAGAAGATTGATTCTACAGGAGAGCTTTTCTTTGGAAAGGACTGAAAAGTGTACACTATCTCATTACTGAGGGGAAGTCTGTAAGCATAAGGAGTGTGGGATTTTGGGTTGCTTACTTTGAACGATATATGAGTACAGTGTTATTAGAGAGTTATATGTGAAATCTTACTAGGAAACTTCAAATTTACTTTGGTGTTGGTGGTACTGAATTCTTGTAATATAAGAGATCTTTTGTGTTCTGAATTTTGTAACGGTGACTAACTTTTTCATTTCTGGCGAGGGATCAGGAATTTTTTGGTAAAGGTTTTCAGGTTTAACTTGTTCCAGAGGAAGTGACATCAGCTTTTGGGAGGATCTATGGTTGAGCGAGTTATCGCTCGTTTGAATAGGAACTGGGAAGGTCTATGGTAGACTTGTCATTCTCTTTGATCTGTCCTTACTATTTTCTCTTTATAGGGCCTTCTAGAGAGATTTATGAGGCAGTTAATGGGTTTTGAATCCTAATTTCAGAGAAAGTTGCGGAGGAACTCAAAGAAGAATTGCTATTTGTTTTCGCTTGCTTCGGACTGTTTCTTACAGAACCTGGGAGATAGATGTGGAACTGAACTCTAAGGGGGAATTCTGTGAAGTTTCTATGATTTCTCAAGGTTGCTTGATGAGTGAAAACCTTTTTGCCAAGAGAGTTTGGTAAGTGTCAGGTTCCTGCAAAGTTTGAAACTAATTTGATTGGTGATTAAGGAGAGGCTGTTAGCATTAGGTATCAAGGGGCCTGCCTTCGTGCTTGCAGATTTCATTTATCTATCAGGTTAAATCTTTGTTAGATCTATTTGGTCTGATAAGAAGCATCGTATGAGGATTGAGGGCTATTCTGCATCTTTGGTGTTTTTATGGACAACATCGGATGATTTAAACTCCAAGAACTCACCCTTTAGCTTCTCGGAAATATTGTCTTATTGTTATAATTTGGACATCTGCTGCTAAGAGCAGGAA